>JAGXJF010000118.1:0-58922 GCA_019208055.1 Stipa capillata | reverse complement strand
TGGGTCCGTGACACCAAGTGATAAGCTCTGTCAGCTATCGGTCTTGGTAGGGGATGGGGCGGTCTGACACCTTTTTGACTTTGAGGGTGCGCCTCCGCACGCCCATACGCATGCCCTCTGCACCTGGTCCGTGGGGCCTGGGTAGTTGCAGCATAGCCCATGTCAGGAGACGTCAAGTCTTCACCTCCTGACATGGCCTCATCATGATGGTCCGGTTTCCAACCAAGGCGTGACCGGCACTATTCCGCTACAGCGAATCTCAACCACCGGCGTGGCTTGCCCATGCCCGTTTCTTCCCGCGACAAGCTTCATGGGAAGATATTTACCTTTTGGCCACTGTAGTGACCCCCGGATATATAAGGGGAGAACCGCGGCCATGCAAAGGGATTGAACCCTGAGATCTTTTCTTAGGCAATGCAACCTTAGACATACAAACCCTAGAGGAAGAAGAACTGGAGCACCTGTGCTGCTGGTTCACTATAATCTCTCCACCTATTCTCAAATACACTCAAAGCAAGACGTAGGGTTTTACACCTAGAAGGTGACCTGAACCTGGGTAAATCACCAGGTCTTTCCTATTTGTCATATCCTGCCAAGCTCTAGCTTTGGCGTAGCTCCGTAGATCTGTGCCTCCCCGGCCGAATCCCAAAGGGGTCCTTCCGGACCACCGATACCGGCATTTGTACGTCGACAGCATGGTTATACTAGCCAGAGTGTCATGGCATTATGTGATCTGTTCATGACACGCGTGTATGGTTAGATGCCTTGGTTGAATATCCTGACTATCCACACCCTCCGGGAAGTAACTCACTTGTATATGCAATTTGTATGTTCACTTTTCATTATTCCTTATAAATTATTCTAATTCTTTCTCTAACTATAGGAAAGTACTATCTTGTTGACTTGGGATATCCAAACCGAACTAGGTATCTAGCACCATACAAGGGACAATGGTACCATGTGCCTAAATTTTAACAGGCGGCTTCGGTTGGGATGAGGGAGATCTTCAACCATCGGCATTCATCACTAAGGAATGTCATCGAAAGGTCATTCGGTGTTCTTCAGATGAAATGACATATTCTCGTGTTCATACCAAGCTATCCAGTTGAGAAGCAGAAGATGATAATTTTTGCTTGCATTTGTTTGCATAATTTCATTCGTGATAGTGCTATACGTGACGAGATTTCGAGAGGATTGAGCGAGAGGACTATGTTCTACAAAATGGGCCACCTCTAAATGGTGTAGGAAATGCTGCACCCGTAGATGATGGCACTATGGGGCAAATAAGTGATGGAATTGCTGCGGGCTTGGTAGCGTGACAGTGAATATCTACATGACGCGGTGCTATTCGTACTTCGTATCTTTTTTGTTGGACAATTAAGAAGTGCTTTGACTTGTCGAATAACATAAACCTATACGATTGTGAGCAGGATGCTTGTATGTGCTTTTTTTGTTTTAGAGTTGAATAATTTTTATCCATGTGTTTACTATTTTCATAAGTCATGTATGTGCTAAACTACATAAAAACAACAAAAAATAATATTATTATCATTCAAACAGCAAACAAATCACTCAAAGGGTATTATAGACTTTGTACAATCCACCTCAGGCCATAAGCTCAATTCTCAAAAGCTGTTTAGAAGGGGATGGGAGCTTATCAGGGCTTGCCCACATTGTTAAGCTTAAGCTGGCTTATGCACAAGTCGAAGCCGTCTAGAAGGGGCCTGAAGTTCTCTCGCTTGTGAGCATCAAATACATCTTCCCCGTGGGTCCATAGTTTTATGAGATTGTCCATCAATGGCTCCAGTAAAACATCTATATCGTTCCCAGGTTGATTCGGTCCTTGCACAAGTATCATCATCATAATGTACTTACGCTTCATGCACAACCAAGGAGGAATGTTATAGATACATATATTCACAGTCCAAGTGCTACGAAGGCAGCTCATGTTTCCAAATGAGTTCATTCTATGCGTGCTCAATTCAAACCTTATGTTTCTTGGTACCCTGCCAAACTCTTTGAATTTCCTAACGATGTTTCTCCACAGGATGGAATCAGCAGAATGTCTAAACTTTTTGTCATTCTCGCGCTTCTTAGCATGTCAACGCAACAGCTCTACATCCTTTGGTTTCACAAATAAACCTCATCTTCATCGCCTTGCTCCTCACGCTTGTATTAGGATGACTTGCACACCAGACATGCATGGAGGTTAGTCCTTTAGAAAAGCATGTATTCGCTATATTTCCATTCCCAAGAGACAAAAAACCTTCTTGGCTTGATACGTACTTCTAGGCAACTTTTTCCCTCTAGAAGCATGTCTGCTACGAGATCTAACAACTCCATGAAACTCTTGTCTGACCACCCATTGGTTGCCTCCAGTTTCAACAATTCAAGCATTGATGAAATTCTCATGTACTTATTCTTGCATCCCTCAAACAAAGGTTTCTCCGAGTCCCCCATTGTCACGGACCCGGAATTGCATATGATTAAGGGAACGCGAAGTCGCCAAGGACCGAAGGACTCGTCAGCCCGGTGGCACGGTACCTGCGCCGTACGCACCCAAGCGGAACGATCCGACACCCGCCACGTGCGAGCCGGCCGGAAGCGACCAATCTTCCCAGAACCACATACGATTCCATGACCCGGTGAAGGTTCAGAGTCGTTCCCGAATCCTACCACGACAAACAAGGTCGGAGGAGCCCGGCAGTTCTACCCACACCCTAACCTAGCTCGGAGGCTAGTGGGTCGCTCGAAAGCCCGGTAGAACCCGCCCACACCCTGCCTGGCCGGCACAGCATCTCAGCCAGTGGGTCACTCAACCAACGCCTGCTCGACTTAGTAGAACAAGGTACGGCCTCGACTCTTCACGGCATACCCGTACACTTCATATCATTCACACATGGTGCAGGGGCAGCCTGATCTTAACAACTCGGATATCATCACAAAGCTCTACAATACGATATTACTAATAACAGTCCACGATGGGACAACATATTACATCAGTCGGTTATATCCGAAAACATATCCGAGTACGGAGTAATTAAACGACAGCAGAAGAACAGTAAATGAGTCCCACAGCGGCACAGTGACCGCTGAACAAAAGCTACAACCCATCCCATGAGTCGAACACTACCGAGGAAACACAAGTTCAGGCATCATTGAAATAACCTTCGACCACCGGCTCACCTGCAAGCTCTAGGAATAACCTAGGTGAGTACAAACGTACTCGCAAGACTTATTCGTGCTTGATTAAATGTCCTACTCATACTAGTACAACAATAATTAAACATGAATGCTTCTCAGAGTAACAATATACAAGTTAAGAACATAACATAACATTAATGAGGTGAAGTGAAGACAGACTAAGTAACAGCTTAACTCGGGACACAAACATATCACAACCAATTTACCACAAGATCAAATCATCAAATCCAAATCCATTGGGACAGCCCATGAGTCCAATCCAAATCAATCCATTAAACATCATCCAATTCAATTAGGCAGCCCCTAAATCCAATCCAAATTGATCCAATCCACATATGTTCATTTAAATCTCTCGAACCACTACCGACAACTCAACCCCTGCAGGCATAGTGAGTGCATAACAGTTTGGAGGTAGCGAGCCTCCAAAGTGCATGGAGGCTTACCCCAGCTATCCTCAGTGTTGGTTCTCGCTAGCGTTCACGTGTGATAAGGGATGGTGACACGCTGAAGATAGGGTTGGTGTGGCGACAAAACTCTACTTACACCTGGGTCGCCATCACTCGTCAATAAACACCAACCGTACCCATTGTGCACGCCCTCGGCTCTCCCAACTCACTTAACAATTTAGTTGAAGAGCCATTAGATGTTCTCGACGTAAGACACATCCTACACATGCTAGTGTACGCAACTTGCGACGATTCACCGATAAACATTCATACACATAGCACATATAAAAAGGGCATACACAAGAGTACGGGAAGTAAAGATGCAACAAGCTCTGCTTGCCTGGGAGCCGGGGAAGTACGGGGAGCATGCGGGAGAACTTCAGAAAACTCGAAACACCGGTAAGAAGCAAGCGACCTCTACAAAGAGAAAAGCAAGCCTAAGAAACTAACTCAAAAAAATGAAGATGCATGAATGCCAGTGATATGGATGCAACTATAGTGGTTTTTAAGAAGTATACAATTGCATAAGCGGGTTAGTGTTCGTTCCATATGTTGGTTTAGGTTTAGTTGTGGTATAACTTCAATCGTGGATGAACTTAGATTATGGATGCATGCAGGGGATACAATATGCAGCGAAGGAGAAAGGTTTTAACTCTATAATTAGGGTTAGGGCTCAGTTGATCGATGCGTTGTCGTGGGTGAGAACATGGGGTCGCGACTGTTTTCTGACCGCTAGGCGAATTGTGATACTAGCATTTTAAGTTTGGCTGTCAAGCTAGATTCTCTAGGATTCATTTTGTATTTTTCTCAGTAAAGGAAAGAATTTCGATATTCTTATAATTAGCGGGGTGGTGAGGGCCCGAAGATGACAAGTAGGTCCACTTTTGACTCGAGTAGATTGGTCAACCTTGACTAGTCAATGGATCAAGTGTAGATGTAGGTCTTAACAGAAAACTCATGTAACTAAAACACTAGCTAAATCATACGGGCCTCATTCCATAATTTCTTTAATGAGATAGTTAGAAGAGCTAACCATTGGTTTAAAAGAGTTGGAAAAAGAATTACATTCTAAACCTCATTACTGACTAAAGATCATGATGAGTACTTCGGTAATTAGCTTAACTTCCATGTAATCAGTGTATCAATTTACTAATCATGGTAATGGTTAGCACTTTAATTAAGTCATGTCCAGACCTAGACAGTGCATTCATTGCGTTAACCAATCATTAAGGATGGTCTCAACCGAATCTGGGCGCAATTTATTTAACTCGGAAATGATTAGCACCATTTAACCAATAGACCTATTGGACAGTTAAACCACAACCCCTGCTAACATTTCAATTTTTGTGCTTACTGTCAGCTAACCAATATGATTATGGGGACCAGAATTTCAGGAACTCGACCCTCAGCTTAAATAACCCAAGAGGGCATCCATTCTGATCAGGTTCTATTACTCTTCTCTATGTTCTTCTCAGAAATCACAAGATTAAGCTAAGATCAACCTTGGCATCTATTATTATTAGTTTAGTTAGATGAAAGCATGCAAAGCATGTCAGATTTAAGGGCATCATCCTTAGCAACCTAAAATCAATTTGAGCATCTGTTCTTCCAGTTGATTGGCTGATATGAATATGTTCTTGTGGCATTAGAGAGGAGCTAAAAACTGAGATCCCGTAGCATGCATAGTTTCTCAGAATGTATATGCATGTGCATTAGCTATCCAAAACAAACTTAGAGCCTCTAAGTCATGATTAAGCATGCCAACCTATACACAAACAACTCATGCACTTCCATCACGTCAGTTCGATCCCGTTCATCACACGCACAGAGTAACTCATGTTACTAAACATACACAGCATGCACGAACTCTAGGAGTTACCCTTGACGTGTGGACAAGAAGAAAAGGCGGCGACGAGGGAAGTGGCAGGAGCTCGGGCTCGGATCTGGGGCTGTGCGGCAAGGCTGGCGGCAGTGAGCTGGTGAGGGAGGCCCGGCGGTGGCCTACACAGCTGAGGGTACTGGAGATGCCGATGTGGCCGTCGGCGGTGGCGAAGGGAGAACCGCACAGTCGGCTCAAGCCCCTCGGCGTAGACGGAGTTGGGGAGGAGATCGCCGCTCCAGTGAGGCCTTCGGTGAGCACCTGGGGAGACAAGGAGCAGGGAAAAAAAAAGAAATGGGGCTCCGGCGCTTGCGTCATGGAGGCCGGCGAGAACGGGGGAGATGGCAGCGCGCTCCAACGGCTCGACAGGAGGGGAGGAGGCCGGGGCAGCGGCGCCACTGCCGTCGGCTTGCTGCCGCGGCGGATCCAGCGGGGGCGGCGAGCTCGAAGGCCGGCGACGACGGCGGCAGATCCGGCGGGACGGCAAGCCTAGGGCGGAGCGGCGCACGTGGGCTGCTCGGCCGGGGGGTGGTGAGGAACGGCGGCGGGAGGAGGAGAAGGGGCCAGTGGCGAGCTGGGGCAAGCAGGGGAGGAGCAGACTGGAGCAGAGGGGCAAGGGGAAACGCGGCGGCATGAGGGGATTTGGGGGCTCGGGGGAGCGGCGAGCGGCGGCCTGGGACCGGCGTGGAGGAGGGCGCGGCAAGGGAAGATGGCGCGGTTGCTAGGGCGGCGGCTGAGCAGATCCGGCTGGGGAGGAGCAGAGGGAATGGGGAGGAACAGAGGCGAGGTGGCGGCACGGGGAGGTGGCGCGGTGGGGAGCCGGAGCTCGGCGAGCTGGGGAAGAAGGCGGCAGCCGTTGGTGGTGGCGATGGGGCCCAAGGGGGCACACGGGAAGGAGGGGAGGCGAGGGCGGCAGAGCGGGGAGGCGCGGCAAGGGGAACTCGAATGAGGGCGGCGCTTGGAGAAGGAGAGGTGGAGGGTGAGGATCGGGCGTGGTGGAGTGCAGCCAGCGGAGGGGAACCTTGGAGAGCCTGATTTGGGGAAGCAGAAGGAGGCTCGGTTTTGGAGGACTCGGCCTGAGGAAGAAGAAGCAATGGGAAAGGGGAGGGGGCTTGCTGCGTGGAGAAAAAGGAGGGACTGCGGTGAGCATGCGCGCCAGGTGGAAAAAGGTGACTGCTGATGGGGAAAAGACCTGTGGTCGGGACAGGTATCTTATTTTATTTTATTTTTCTTTTTGTTTTCTTTTCTTCTTTGGTTTGTATTTTAGTTTAGAGATTGGTCAACAGGTCAAAAATGATTCTATGTCCATAAAAATTAACAAGTGCTTGTCATGGCATAGATATTCTTCACATATAGACATTTCCAATTAAATTGAGTTCATATCGAACATGTCCTTGGGTTTTTAATCGGGGCTAGTTTTGAATTATCTATATGCATGCATGAAAAACTTTCGTTTTAATTTCACACGTGATTATGTGTGATCTCATGAGGATATAAAAATTATTATTTAGAGTGTCTTTACACCCATCAAGACTTTGAATTTCTCGTACTCCCACGTATTACTGTTCCGTTCTGCATTATGCAGCATCTCATCCAGGTGGTGAAGATTATCTAACGATGTATTTTCATTTGAATTGACATCATTTGGCATGTAGTTACCTTTTACATATTGTCTGCTGCTCACCACAACTTGTCCAACATATGTACCGCTCTATGAAACCCCTATGAATCCGGTGATCTTGGATCTGCTCTGAGTTCTCAAACATCTGTAAATTCGTGCAGTCTTTGCATGGGCAACTAATATATTGGTCCCCTCTGTTCAACGATTGCTTTTATGAAATCTGACACACCGTTAAGGTACTTTGCACTAAAGCAGTTTCCATCGTACATCCAGCTTCGGTCCAACTATGTGATACATAAAAATATATTTAATTCTATTAAATATCGAGGTTCACAAACTGACTACCAAGAGTTTATTAATCTATACAATATTAATTAATATTAATTTACTACATATGTACAGTTTTGACTATATGTGAAGAATTATTAAAAATATTATATTTCATTCATGAACATATAATCTACTAATAATTACAAATTTATCTACGACAAGTACAACTTAATATAAAATTTCAATTAATCATGTCATTAATATGTGGGTTTTTACTATATCAAAACATTCTCGAACTTCCAACAGTTACAATATCTATTTACGAAACAAGATAAATCAATTCTAAAATAATAAATTACTCATATATGTTATATATACACATCTCTCTCTTTCATAAAATCTAAACAATTCAAATCTATCATTTTCCACCCTAAATTGCAACCAATTATATGCCTCAAATTCAACAAAAAAAAATATTTTGCCATAGCCTAACTAGATCTACATTCTCTTTCTTTAACACATTAGATCTACGAAATAAATCAACTTTTTGAACCAATCACTAAACTTAATCACCAATATGAAATATATATGCAATATCCTCTCCAAATCCACAGTTTTTGGCTCAATTCAACCTCAAAGCTGAAAAATTACAAGAGCTCCGCCGCCACTAATGTTATGTGTAAGAACAAAACATTAAGATACGGAGCTTGGTCTATCAGGTGGTAATAAATAGGTGTCTTATCATAGGCGATTCTTATAACAAACTGTCTACGATATGTCATCTCAATATCGCAGGCAATCCTTATAAAAACCGTTTGTGATAACTAGTCATAATAGGCGGTTCGTATCTCTGGGAGTTAACCTAGGTGGTCCTATTTGTGAACCGCCTATGATATACCATACTAGAGGTAGGTTTTGGAGAACCGCCTGTGATGTGGGGTCTTCCATGATCCATTCTGTAGTAGTATTCAAAAACGTCATCCCACATGGTTTGGCCAATCGTCGAGAATTGTTCGTCGGAGATAAGATGTCGTTATCTAAGATTGTTCTGAGAGCCACCTAGGATGACATACCATCCGCGACGGTTCCCTTTAGGGAACCGTGTTGGATGAAATTATCATTTGCGACAATCCAATGTGGTAACCATGTGGGATGACATTTTCATCTACGATGGTTCCCTCTAGGGAACCGTGTGGGATGAGCCTAATTCTAACCTTAAACCATCTTTTACAGTTTCATCATCCACAATTCAATCCACAAAATTCATTCACAATCAAATACAATACTCTGATTGCACTACCTGTAAAAACTTATACTATAACATGTCATTCAATCCGCTATGGTGTGCCAAGGCCATTCATGAGAAAATTTGATGGTGCAACTAACTATCAAGGTTTCACATGAAATGGCGCAACACAGTGATTGAGTGAAACAATAATTAGAAATTTTACAGATAGTGCAATCAGAGTACTTTATGGTGCCATTCAATCCACAATGGTGACATTCTTCATGAGAATATTTGAGGGTGGAACCGACCATCAAGGTTTCACATGAAAGATGACAACATGTGATTAAATGAGAAATAGATTATAAACTTTCAAATACAGTACTCTCTAATCGTGTTGTCTGTGAAAAATATACAATCTATTGTGACATTCAATCCACAATGGTGACACTCTACATGACAAAATTTAAGGGTGGGCCCGACCATCAAGGTTTCACATGTAAAATGGCAGCACTACGACTAAATGAGACAATAAATTATAATTTTCTTGTAGATCGATAATACGATTACGGAATAATTTATTGCAATGAAGCATTCGAATGTATTGAAATATATGCATCCATAAAAACATATGAGCCACAGATTCTAGCCGAATGAGTGCTCGCCTTTCCAAGATGAGGTAAGGATTTTATTTCATTCCATAACACAACTAGAAAAGCAAAGCATACACTTATTGGATAGCAAAGTCGACTTATCATCATTGGCCTAATCATCTAAAGAAACACAATTGAATTTTGAAGAACTCCTCAATATATTGCCCACATCAAACAATCGCATATCAATCGCCAAGGGTTCAGTGGTGCAGGGTTTAGGGTTACGGTTAATACAATTTTAACCTTACCCTGAACCCTGAACCCTTGTAAACCATGATGTACAATTTATAAATGGGTTTCTTTTCATCATTGGCATGTACTAAAAGATGCGTCAGAATTACGGATACTGACACATGTATAAGGGCCCAACTAGATTAGGGTTTAGCATACTGAGTTTAATGTAAATTAACCAAGTCATGAACCCTAAGCCACTAAGTCCTTATAAGTATGCAATCCTTTTCATCATTTGAAAAATAGCCAAACTATATTCTATAAATAGCCAAACAGTGATATTCAACTATACTTTTGCTATAACATTCAACTATAACATTCTACAACAACATTCTACTATGAAAATAGTGACATTCACCTAACCTAAAAATAGTGACATTCAACTAACCTAATCAATATCAGTGATATTCAAGTAACCTAAAATTAACAAAAATATGGGACATTTAACTAACCTAAAAACAGTGACATTCAAAGTGACATTCAACTATAACATTATACAAAAATATTCTACTATCAAAGGAGTGACATTCAACTACCTTAAAACTGTGACATTCAACTAACCTGAGCGGCCGTGCAATCGGGCGCATGGCCGTTGCTTGCCATCGTGTGCACACCCATCGGGTGCAGGCCTATCCACGGTGCCAAATCGCCGCACACGCCGCACGCAGTGGCTGTAGTTCAGGTGGTGCTGTCAGCAGTCACCACAGAGGAAGAAAAGGAGGAGGTGTATGTCACTGCAATGTCCATCGTCACGCTCCGTGCCACCATGGAAAGAAGGGAGGAGGCGAGGAGATTGGATTGGGAGAAGAAGAGGTAGAGCAAAGCACTGAGCAATCTAGATTGGGAGAGGGAGAGGGAGGCACTAGGGCCGGGAGAGGGAGGCGCCGGGGCAAGGATAGGGGGTGGTGCTGGGGTGGAGGGAGTGGGGGATTTGATCAGATCTGATCTGGAGGAGGCCACGGATGGAGAGGAAAAGAGGAAGAGGAGCATGCGATGCTGGGATGGGGAGCGAGTGGTGCAGGGTGGAGAGGAATTAGGGTTAGCACTGGGTTAAATGGATACAAAACCATCTTTTGCATACAAAACCGTCTTTTGCTAATGGGCTGGCCAGGATTAATTGCAGACAGTTTTTGCATACAAAACCATCTTGGATGACTTCTTTATTCTAGATTGTATTTTTAGAAAAATTGTTTGGGATGTAGATTTCGATAAAAAGCAATCACAGATGTCTGACATATCTAGATGGTTGGCTAAAAAATCCATCAAGGATGTTAAGTTTGTGAAAGAACCGTCACGAATATGTCTTAGCTTTTTAGAAATGTCACAGATCAGGGGCCTGCACTTTGACGTTGTAAATTTACGTAATCTGTATGTTGCATACTTTTGATTTCATTGACCATAAAAAGTATAGTTTTTTATACATAATGAGACAATTTTATTTCTTTGGTCATGCATTAAGGTCATGACATACAAAGAGTTTCTCCTGGCCTCCACATAAACATGGACATGGCCACAGGCTCACACCAAAAAATAGGATCGCCTGGCCGAAAACCGGGTTTACAAAGCCGAATAAGACGAAATTGTAAATGACTAGGCATAGTAAATATTTCTCAAGGTGCACATAACCGGTGGCTAAAGCCCCTCCATGTTTAGCGAAGAACTCTCGAAGTACTGTCTCCAGGGACCGGAATGCCATAAGAATAGGCTCTCCGCCTTTCGATGCATAGATGACCAAAAATGCAGCCAATGTATAAAACTCTAACTTGAAGAGGGTTATAGAATTTATGCTTGTTAAACACCACATCATTTCTACATAGCTAAATAGACCAACACAAAGCAGCTGCCCCTAAAGGTATGAAGGTGCGAAGGCCCCTATCCAACCCATCAAGCCAAGGTCCAAACAAATCTCCTATACTAGCAGGGAGCGTAATCCAAAAACTGCTTGTGTGACTTGTCATACGAAACGAGCCACTGAGCAGTCAAAAAATAAGTGTCAAATAGTTTCTTCCTATGAACAAAAGTAACAATTTGCACTGCTGGTCCAATTTCTCCTTTGTAGTTTATCCTTTGTGAGAATTACTCCCGTACGAAAGTACTAGAGGAAATTTTTTATCTTAAGAGGACAATGGGCACATCTTGATGTACAAGTTAGGAGTATAAAGACTTAACTAAGAAAGATCCATTTTGATGGAGCTTCTAAGTGAAACCATCTCTTTACTGAGTCAACTGTATATTAACTAGTCTATGCTTTCTTTTATGCTTCTCACTTTGCTAATAAAATCTAGAACAGAAGTCATCGATCATATGTGACACTCCCCGTGGCACCTCAAGGAACAACAATTTAAAATAATATAGTTGAACGGCTAACACTAGATGGTTTATCAGAGAGATAAATATACACATGATCCTTCAGAAAAAATCTCACACACTGGCACAACGGTGCGGTAATTCCTTCAACAAAAGTTGTGAACTCCAATGCATCCTAAAACAGTCACAGATGTACGTCTGGGAATGACATATGCACTTGAAAAAAAAATTGTGCGAAAAAATTCATCTTTTGTGTGCCGTGCAGAAAAACAAATTTCGTACACAAATTATTACTACATTAGTTCGCTTATCTTTTTCTTTGCAGGCCATAATATTATCATAACGTTTCTCAAAATTTTATGAGTACATATAGTATTTCCACATGTAAATGTGTGAACTTTTGGAATATTCGAATGAACTTTACTTTGTGAAGGGAGACTAGGAGAAAAACAAAAATATATATAAGCAATGCTCGACATTTCGAAAGTATTTACTTTGAAATCACATTTGTTTGTGAGATTGGTCAGGATATATACCAGCATCTCCGAGCAATTAATAATTTAGAAATTGTAGTCCATTGGGAAGCACTTATATTTATTCAAATAATGTAGCAGGAAATGAAGTGTCCATATTTTACAAAAAAAAACTCTAAAACATATTTGTCGAGTAGACACTCCTCAAAAGAAGAACAAAAAGAGAGAGGATAAAGCTGGAGAATCTTTGGGTACAGTGGGTTACCGAGACTCGCGTGCACGCACTACACCATGTACGATTCCTAGTGGCAGGAAACCTGCCGGGAAAAATAACTTACGAGGGCAAGTAATCTGCCGGGGAACATTTTTCCCAGCAGAGAGTACCTGCCGCGCATAATGCTGCCGGTAAAACTCTTTGCCGGCAGCTATTGAATTCCCGGCATGCTAGCTGCCCCGAACTTGGGATCTATACCGGTAGTTATATATTTTCCCAGCATGTCTGGCTAATACTTTTCCCGGCAGTCTGTATTGATCATTCCCGGCACTTTCTAAATGTCTCGGCAGGTGGTCTGCCCTCAAAATAGATACTTTTCCCAGCAGTTTTACCATTCCTGGCAAATTCTGATCAAGCATGTATGTACATATCGTATCAATCAAACATACACAAAATTCTAAGATCATTCCTCGCTCAATCAAAGCTGCATATTCAATCAAACATACACAATGTAATATCATCTAATGCGTAGCTCAATCAAAGCTATACATTCAACCACAAACAGATTAATTCTTATAATTAAAATTTGTTCACATATACATCAACCAAATAGATCCTTGTGAAATCTGGTCACATATACATCAATGAATATCACATTTAGACATCCATAAATATCATCTAGCCTATCAGCCCTATCCATCAAGCATCCCCACAAAACCAAAATGAGTAAAACATTTAGACAACCATAAACATGCTTCTAGCAGTATATCAACCAAAATAAGTATATCATTTAGATCTAGGCTTCCAGCAGCCAACAAGCTAGATATATTACACAAAAGACTATCAGCACCAACTTCTACATATATCACCAAGCCTCTAGCATATGTACATGACCACTTAGGTTGTCCACCTGAAAAAATGACAAGTGACAGAGATGAGAGGGTTGCTGAAAATAAAACCTACACTAAAAACATAAGCTAGTATAACACAAATATTTGCACAAGTACTGAAGATAAAATCTGACCAAGAACCATCTTTTGGTACTTAGCATAATTTCTTTTACATAACTGACAAACAAAGTGTCTTAAACTTTTGGTACTTAGCATCCATCAAAATTCTCCGGTGGTTATATACTAGTGGTGACAAAAATTATTGCAAATTCACAACCAACATCACGAATGCACAAGTAGGACTAAGCTCTCATATGCCAAATGAACACTATAATGGAGATATGATGAGGGGAACAACAAGCAACAAGTTAACTGATTTCTATTGCTAAACTAGTTAAACGTGTGGCAGTTCTTACTTGATTTTATATAGAAGTATGGGCGGGTTTTTAAGTTTGTTATTACCTCTTCGGAGTTCAACCTACTTGTGGCTGTGAGGTTGGCCTTGCCATTGACTTATGATCCACCTCCAACTACATATATAGAAGTAAAGACTAGTCAAAAGCTGAGATAATACTTATCGGTAAAATAGAACTAAAGAAACATAATGATACGGAGGGCTCCCGATCTTCACGATTTGGACAAGAATAACTAGAAGGGCCTAGATGAAATCCCAAACCAACAACAAAACCCAAACGGGTTAGCTTTTGAAACTAGAACTCAAATCAACTCCTCCTCTCAATGAATGCCTCGATTACCATCCGGGGGCAAGCGCCGGTCCTTACAATCCAAGGAAGATTACAAGGTCTTAGAACTCCTAACCTAGAGGGATTAACCCTAGATGAGGAACAAAGCTCTCTTAAGTCTTAACAACAGGTCTAATCTTGATTAGGGTTTGGGTATGGGTATTTATAGTCCTAACCCTGTAACCCTTGGAGGCTAAGCCAAAACCTTACATGGGCCTCGGCCCATTACTGTGCGCAGACAGTGCACCCGGACATTCCGGGGTACCTTGTCCGAAATGTCCGGCTGTAGGGCCCGGACATTCTGGGGTAAGTTTTCTGGAATGTCCGAACGTCTTGATCAGTGGACGTCCGGAGGGTCGGAGTTGGCACTCCAGGCAGGGGTCATCCGGAGCTTCCGGGACTGGATTCCAGAGTGTCTGGACGAGGAGCTGGAGGAAGATGTTCTCGGCCACCCATCCGGAGTATCCGGGCTTGGGGCCGGAATGTCCAGATTCCCTCCCGAGAGGAGCACATCCCTGGAGGAGGACGTCCGGAGACTCCGGGTTGGCCCGGAATGTCCGGGTGTGTTGTGGGATCTCGGTGCTTTTGGGATTGGGCCATCCGGAGTGTCCGGGCTCCCTTGTCCGGAATGTCCGGACATGTCTTCCAGGCAGCAGCTCAGGTCCTTCCTCCCCTCGGCTTCGCTCCACTTGGTTGATCCTTCATACCTGAGCAAGCATAGAGTCGAAACATTAGGTAGCACACCATTCAAGCTCAAGTCAATTGGAGATGTATCAAGGAATAGATTCACCTCATGTTGTAAAGCCTTAGCTCGAGCTCTTGTCATTGGGACACTACTGTCACGGACCCGGAATCCATATGTGATTAGGGGAACGCGAAGTCGCCAAGGACCGAAGGACTCGTCGGCCCGGTGGCACGGTACCTGCGCCGTACGCACCGAAGCGGAACGATCCGACACCCGCCACGTGCGAGCCGGCCGGAAGCGACCAATCTTCCCAGAACCACATACGATTCCATGACCCGGTGAAGGTTCAGAGTCGTTCCCGAATCCTACCACGACAAACAAGGTCGGAGGAGCCCGACAGTTCTACCCACACCCTAACCTAGCTCGGAGGCTAGTGGGTCGCTCGAAAGCCCGGTAGAACACGCCCACACCCTGCCTGGCCGGCACAGCATCTCAGCCAGCGGGTCACTCAACCAACACCTGCTCGACTTAGTAGAACAAGGTACGGCTTCGACTCTTCACGGCATACCCATACACTTCATATCAATCACGCATTGTGCAGGGGCAGCCTGAATTAACAACTCGGATATCATCACAAAAGCTCTACAATATGATATTACTAATAATCGTCCACTACGGGATGACATATTACATCAATTGGTTATCAATTGGTTATATCCAAACACATATCCGAGTACGGAGAAGTTAAACAACAGCGGAAGCAAAATAAATGAGACCCACAGCGGCATAGTGACCGCTGACCAAAATCCACATCTATCCCATGGGTCGATAGCCAACCAAGGAAACCGGAAGCTAGGCGGAATTGAAGTAATCCTCGACCACTGGCTCACCTGCAATGATCTAGGAATATCCTAGGTGAGTACGAAGGTACTCGCAAGACTTATTCGTGCTTGATTAGATGTCCTACACATGCTAGTATAGCAACAATTAAACATGATGCAAATTGAGCTAACGAGATTAAAGCAAAACATGGTATGAATAACAATAAGGGAGGAACACAACAATTTCCACTTTCAGTTCAGATCTCGTATAATGTAACACACAACCATGAGAACATCAACAAATACGAACATGAGTACATCAACCATAACATTCCAAGTTGTCTAGGGGCAGCCCACGCCCACCTAATTTAATCGACCTCCCTGGACCATGAGGGTTTTTAACTTATCACATTTTCATTCCAATTAATCTCTCGGGCCGTTACCGGCAATACAACCACCATGGGAAATATCGAGTGCTCCTCACTCGGAGGTTGCAAAGCTCCGGTGACCGAGGCTTGCCATCAGATAACCCATAGTGGTGATTCCGGCAATGACCACGCGGTGATAAGGGATGGTGACACGCTGAAGATCAGGTTGGTGCAGCGACAAAACTTCGAGCTCCTGGGTCGCCATCACCCGGCATTTAACACCAACCGTACCCATTGTGCACGCCCTCGGCTCTCCCAACTCACTTAAGCAATTTTAGTTGAAGGGGCAGTAAGGATGTTCTCAACATAAAGATACGTCCTACACATACTAGTGTGCTCAACAACACCTACGGCATTCAAATAACATTCACATACAAGCACACATATAAAAAGAGTATACGCAAGAGTACGGAAAGTAAAATGCAACAAGCTCTGCTTGCCTTGGCCGTAGAATTCCTGATCTTGCGTGAGGTTGTGAGCCTGGTGGTCTCCCTCTTCGAGTCCTGTTGTGAATGATTCGAAGCGCCGGAAAGAAACGGCAAAAGAAGACCATAAGACTCAGCATGTATGCATGATGAATGGACAATGCTGGATGTAGGTGTCTACGGTGGTGTGCGGATGTGTATAACTCTAGGTCGACTGACACGACCTAAATGTTAGGTTTAATCGACCTGTCGTTATCGTACCAAGCATGCATGTTAAGTTATGGTGCAACAGGTGTTTAGGGCTCATTTGGTTGACTCGTTGTCGTAGGTGAGAACATGGAGTCGCGATTATTTACTGGCCGTTAGGCGAAGTGTGACACTAGCTATTTTGATTTGACGGTTAAGCTAGATGTTCTAGTATACATGTATTAGGAGATCGTTAACATTCGTATGAGCTTCTACAGGTTAAACCAACTTTAGCATTTCCTGTCTTCTTCTTAGTAAGGAAGTAGTATGTCAATTGTCCTCACACCCAACTGGAATTGATTTATGGAAAGTGACAGGCGTACGTGGTAATTAAATGACAGTGGGGATCAGACAACTAGATTAAACATTAACGTTCAGAGACAACATGTGCAACTAAGGAATCAGCTAGAGTACACTTGTATTTTCACATGGTTTACTTATTGCGGTGGTTAGCTGAGTTAGGCACCATTTAACTGGATCTCGAAAAATAACTATTCCCTACATCGCATTGATAGCTAGCATTTACAGTGAGGAATATTGTCCATAATTTATCAGCATTGAGATCTATTTGCTTTACGTTGGATTAATGTGTTAACTTCCCAGCCCTCAGCAGGTTCAAAGTAGTTTACATCCACGAACCCACTGGTGGTTATTAGAGTTATCGGTACACTAATTTATCTAACCTTACTAATGGCTAACAATCAAGCTTGTTAGTTGTGTTTCCATGGCAAGACACAATGGTTAGTTGATTCTGCACCTAATAATGTGGATTAGCTAAACATCTCTAACGATACCTCAATAATTAGTTATTTTTCTGAGGTAGCTAAGGCGTTACGTATACTACCCAAGCCTAGCTCTAACTAGTCAGGTCTTAGTTACGGTCTTGCCTTGGGTGTACTCGACAGCAGCAATAGGTTAGATGCTAAGCTAATGGATCGATCACTATTTAATTTATTATACTGGCTAGCAAACTGCAGGCAGTCTTACTCGGCTATGCGCTGCTATGAGACTGAGCCTGACGAGGGAACAACTATATAGCTCATCTGTTTTGCACATGTCAGCCGGAGTTATTGGGTACATTGGTACTAGCTGACTAACTATCAAGATGAGTACTCCTGTAATTAGCTTAACTCCCGTGTGAGTGTATCAATTTGCTAGTCGTGGTCATTGTTATTACTTTAGTTAAGTCTTGTCCAGACCTAGCCAGTGCATTCATTGTGCTAACCAATCGGTAAAGATTGTCTCAACCGAGGTTTACGTTAGAAAATTCTACTAACCAGAGTCCTTAAGTGCATTAGCTTCGACTAGCGGTTAGCAACTAACCCCTAACAGCTAACAACTAACCTAACTCAATTGACTTGCTATTGACTGACTACTTGGTTTGTTTAGTTAGTGAACCTAATGGCATGTCAATTTTGCTCATTAATGAATTAAGCTAAAGATTAAACAATACATCTGCTTGGCTACATTGAGCATATATATACGCATACCATGGCATGCTGCCCTTGAACTGAATATACACATACCAGAGACCATCTTAGCTAATCAGCACGTTAGTTAGCTATTGTAACTGCTAGCTACGTCCTGTCTAGTATCAATTAGTCAAATTCTTACTTAACACATGTGTATTCAGAAGACAAGCAGTGGCATCAACATTGTAATACCCTAAATGATTATTGTGATTAGCATGTTGAAAATTTAACAGTTTACTTCTAGCCTGAAATAATGGAGTAGCTGAGGCTTGAACGATTGATATGTCAGGACAGAAATACATGGTGATTAGCTTAGGCCTGCAAATATTAACACATCAGCTACCTATATTCACTCACTAGGGCAACATTAGCGCTTTGATGACCCAATTATCAGCTAACCGAGTTGCTCACCCCTGTCTGCTGGCTATTAAGAGCGTCTCACCCTGACGGTGATGGCGGGCAGGGCTGATGATGACAGGCGAAGGAGCTCTACTCGGCGAAGAAGGCAGAGGAAGCACAGGGAGGGGAGCTCCGGAAGCGGTGCCCTGCACGGAGGACTCCGGGGATGGCCGGCGGTGAGCGGCTGGTGTTGAAGGCGGAGGGCTCCTGGAAGACGAGAACGGCGGCGTCCAGCGCTCGGTGGTGTGGCGCGGAGGAGGCGAGCTCGGAGATTGAGCTGCGGTGGTTTGGGACCGGCGGCGGGGAGCGGAGCTCAGGGAACTCGGAGGCGGCGGGTGGAGGTGGCGCGCCGGCGGGCAGCCGAGCTCGGATCTGGGGAAACTAGAGAAGGAGCAGGGGCTAAGGGGGTGCGGGGGCCGGCGGCGCAGCTGGGGCGGTGCGGCGCTCCGGGGAAGAAGGCACGGGTGGTGGAGGAGCTGACCGGCGGCGGCTTTGGAGGAGAGGCGGCGCGTGGCCCGCTCGGCCGGTTGCGGTGCGGCGAGAGCAGCGCGCGGGGAGCAGAGGAGGTAAAGGGGAGCGGCGGCAGGAGGGCTTGGAGAGGAAGCGGGGTGCCGCGCTGGGATGAGGAAAGGCGCCGGCGGCGGGGTGCTTCTTGGGGGAGCTCGACAGGGTGAGGCGGGGCTCCAGTAATGGGGAGCAAGGGCGGCAGGAGGAGAAGGGGCCGGTGGCGAGCTGGGCAAGTAGGGGAGGCCCGAGAGGCTCGGGTGACTTGCTAGAAGAGAGATGTCAGAGAGAAACCGGCCTGAGGTAGGAGATGATGAACAGTAGCTATGAAGAACTTGGATTGGAAATTAATTGGCAGGGTGCCCAAATCTCCTTGCATGTCAACATTGCTTGGATGATTGGGAAGCTCAGGAGGTGGGGAATCTGTAGGTATAACATGCAGAGCTCAAATCCATGGTTTTGGATGGGATTTGGAAGGAAGAAGAAGCTGGTCTTGTTGGTGTTTTGGGGAAGAAGAAGAAGAATGTCTGTGCTGTGCGTGGAGAAGAAGAGAGAGAGAGAGTGGTGGGGGAGGGAAATAAGAAAAGAGATGGGGAGAGGGAAGAAGGAGCTGCTGGGTGGGGCCCACGGCCAGAAAAAAAATTATTTCTTTTCCCTTTCCTTTTTTTTATCCGTTGTATTTCTGGTTATTCCAATTCAGGTTTAATTTCGGTTGTAATTGACTCAGCGTATAGTTTCAAAATTTCACGAATCTCGTGAGAATTCTTAAGCAATGATACCTGTGTTTCAACCACTGATATAAAACTAATACCCGTACGTTAGTATCTCCTTAATAAAAGTCGAGTAGGGTTAATTTTAAAAGTTTTATCTAACGCCGATTCCATGTCATGCCTTCTCCGATTTTTCAAGTCGAACCAATTTAAAAGGTCTGAATATACAAGTGAGTTCAATTGGCTCGTACAAGTTTTTGATAGCTGGGATGTTAGGAACATGCATGAATTTGGTGTCATGTATGCATGAATGCGAGGCAAACCCTAATTATCAAATCTAGGTATTACAACTACGTTTTGGAGGTGGACTTGAGTGACTTGAGTGAGTTGCAAAGTCTTCACCCTTGGTGCAGGTGATGTCCAACATCATTCCCCCTTCTTGAAAAGGAGTTGACCTCGACTCGACTGCATTGTAACCATGGAAGGGAGAAAGATCCGAAATGTTGAAGGTGTTGCTCACCGAGTACTTGGATGGTGGAAGGTCAATCTTGTAAGCGTTGTCACTGATGCGCTGAAGGACTTGGAAAGGTCCATCGCCGCGTGGCATGAGCTTGGACTTATGTTCTTTGGGAAAACGCTCCTTGCGGAGATGTACCCACACAAGATGACCGGGGTCGAACACCATCTTTTTCTTGCTCTTGTTGACCTTGTTGGTGTGACGAAGCACTCGTTGCTCAATCGTAGCTCGTGCTGTCTCATGGAGCCTCTTGATAAAAGTGGCTCGCTTGGAGGCGTCCATATTGACCCGTTCGTGAAGCGGTAGTGGAAGGAGGTCGAGTGGTGTAGAGGGGTTGAGGCCATACACCACTTCGAATGGGCTCATGCTTGTAATAGAATGGACCGCTCGGTTGTAGGCGAACTCCACATGGGGAATGCACTCCTCCCACTCCTTCAAGTTCTTCTTGATCATGGTGCGGAGGAGGGTTGACAAGGTGCGGTTGATGACCTCGGTTTGCCCATCGGTTTGTGGGTGGCAAGTTGTGGAGAAGAGAAGCTTGACTCCCAACTTGGCCCACAATGTCTTCCAAAAGTAACTTAGGAACTTAACGTCGCGGTCAGAGGCGATGGTCTTGGGCACACTGTGAAGCCTCACAATTTCCCTGAAAAATAAATTAGCAACATGTGAAGCATCGTCGGTCTTGTGGCAAGGAATAAAATGTGCCATTTTTGAGAATCTATCCACAACCATAAATACCGAGTCCCTCCCCGTTTTGGTCCTAGGCAATCCTAAAACAAAGTCCATGCTAATATCCTCCCAAGGTGCACTAGGGACAGGAAGTGGAGTATAAAGACCGTGAGGGTTTAGCTTTGACTTAGCTTTGTGGCGTGTGATGCATCATTGAACGAATCTCTCCACATCTCTTCGCATTTTCGCCCAATAATAGTGGTTCGATAGCATCATGTAGGTCTTGTCCCGCCCAAAATGTCCCATCAAGCTGCCGCCGTGGGATTCCTGCAAAAGTAGCAAACGCACAGACGACTCGGGAATGCATAGTTTGTTAGCTCGAAACAGAAAGCCCTCATGCACATGATATTTGTCCCAACCCTGTCCTTCTCTACAATTAGCAAAAGGGGAAGCAAATTCAGGGTCATTAGCATATAAATCTTTCAAGCATTCTAAACCCAAAACTTTAACTTCGAGTTGATTCAAGAGGGTCATTTTGCGGGAAAGCGTGTCCGCCACAACATTTTCTTTACCCTTTTGTATTTGACTACGTAGGGAAAGGTTTCAATAATTCAACCCATCTTGCATGTCTTCGGTTCAATTTAGCTTGGCCCTTAAGGTATTTCAAGGATTCATGATCGGAATGAATAACAAATTCATTTGGCCAAAGATAGTGTTGCCAAACTTCTAGGACACGAACCAAAGCATACAATTCTTTATCATAAACTGGATAATTAAGTTAAGCACCATTCAATTTCTCACTAAAATAAGCGACCGGTTTACGTTCTTGCATGAACACACCCCCTATACCGATTCCACTAGCATCACATTCAACTTCAAAGGTTTTAGCAAAATCCGGTAAAGCAAGCAAGGGTGCCTCGGTTAAGCGTTTCTTTAATTCTTGAAAAGCGTTTTCTTGAGATTCATTCAAAGGGGAAGCAATAGCACTAAAATCTTTGACAAATCAACGGTAAAAACTTGCTAGGCCATGAAAGCTACGCACTTGACTCACATTGACAGGGGTAGGCCAATTTTTAATTGCTTCAATTTTGGACTCATCTACCTCTATGCCATGAGTAGACACAACAAAGCCTAGAAACACAAGTTTCTCCGTATAAAAAGTGCATTTCTCAAGGTTAGCAAACAAGCGTTCATTCCTAAGCACTAGTAGAACTTGTTTAATGTGGCCAACATGATCATGCAAAGTTCTACTATATATGAGAATGTCATCAAAGTAGACTACCACAAATTTACCAATGAATTGGCGTAAAACATGATTCATTAAGCGCATGAAAGTACTGGGAGCATTGGATAAACCAAAGGCATGACAAGCCACTCATACAAACCAAACTTAGTTTTGAAAGCGGTTTTCCACTCATCTCCTTCTCTCATCCTTATTTGGTGATAGCCACTCTTCAAATCAATTTTAGAGAAAATGGTTGCGCCACTAAGCTCATCAAGCATGTCATCTAAACGAGGAATTTAATGGCGATAACGCACGGTGATATTATTGATGGCTCGGCAATCAACACACATGCGCCAAGATTTATCCTTTTTAGGGACAAGAATAACGGGAACGGCGCAAGGACTTAAGCTTTCACGAACATACCCCTTGTCAAGTAGCTCCTATACTTGACGTTGAATTTCCTTGGTCTCCTCGGGGTTGGCGCGGTAAGGTGGCCGGTTGGGAAGAGGTGCTCCCGGAATGAGGTCGATGCGGTGCTCGATGCCTTGAATGGGTGGAAGCCCCACCGGAATCTCATCGGGGAAGAGATCCTCGAACTCCTACAAAACACGAGACATAGCTAGAGGAAGTGGGGGTGAATCATTAGTCAAAGCAACCACATCTTTGTATACAAGTACAAAGTGTAGTGTAGGTGGGTCATTCCTCACTCCTCTCATCTCGGATTTGGTGGCTAGCATCACTAAGCCTCTACTCGCTTCCTGACTCTTTTCTCTCATTTTGGGTTTGTGGCTCTCGCCCACCGATTTGTGGAATTCACTCAAGGTGGTGTTCTCTCGCTCACATCTCTTCTTTTCTTCTTGAAGCCTTGCCAATTTTTGAGCATTGTCGGTGATGATTTGGCTTGGCGTCATGGGGCGAAGCACATACTCCTTATGGTGCCACTGAAAGATGTACTCATTAGTGTGGCCATCGTGGCGTGCCGCTCGGTCGTACTGCCATGGGCGGCCCAATAGAAGGTGGCACACCGTCATGGGTACCACATCACACTCCACCATGTCCTGATAGGCTCCAATCTTGAAGGAGACTTGCACCATGTGTTGTATCTTGATGGTGCCGCTGTCACTCAACCACTCCACATGGTAGGGGCGTGGGTGCTTTTTATACTTCAGGTTGAGTTTGGAACACAGCTCTTGACTTGCCAAATTGTGACAACTCCCTCCGTCGATTATGACTTTGATGGTTTTGCCGTCGATTGCGGCCTTGGTTTGGAAGAGGTTGCACCGTTGTTCAGGCTCATCTTGAAGTTGGACAGTGAGGGTCTTCTTGGTGACGAGGAGGGATGGACCCGACTCGATCTTGCAATAGATTCGCTCTTGTCCATCTTCATATTCTCCTTCTTGTTCAATCCAGGCTACTTCATGGATGGCATCAATCTCGCCCTTGCTAGCAGACTCATACTCGCCTTCTTCAGTGATCAACATAACTCGTGCATTGGGGCACTCTCTTTGCATATGACCACGCCCTTGGCACTTGAAGCATACGATGTCACGAGTCTTGCCCATGGAAGCCATTGAAGAAACAGTGCTCGGACTCGGTGCTCCCTTTGAAGAAGAGGTGGTAGGATGGTTTGTGTTTGTCCATTGGCGCACACTTGTACTTCCACCTCCCATATGACTTTCTGTCTTGGTTGATGTAGCTCTTGGGGTAAACTTTGCACTCGGAGTGGGGCGAGGAGCAACCGTTGGGGCACGCGAAGCACAAGGAGTGGAGCGTGTGGTATATGTTGAGGACTTGGAGTAGCGAGCATCCTCTTGCACCTGGCGCTCGGCCTTGATAGCTTGATGCACTAACTCCACAACTGTGTTGTAGGGTTGATAGTCGGCAATGCGCTTTATTGGGTGGTTCAATCTGCCCAAGAAACGGGACATAGTCTGCTCTTCAGTCTCTTGGACATTAGCTCGGATCAAGGCGGTTTCCATTTCCTTGAAGTATTCTTCAACTGTCCGACTGCCTTGCTTGAGGTCTTGAAGTTTCTTGAAAATGTCTCGCTTGTAGTACTTGGGCACAAAACGGGCCTGCATTTCTCTCTTCATCTCTATCCAAGACATGACTGGTAGCTCTCCATGTTCGTCTCGCTGATTTTGCACTTGTTCCCACCAAATAAGTGCATATCCATCGAACTCACGTGAGGCCATAGCAACTTTCTTCTCTTCGGAGTAATTGTGCATTCGGAAGACCTTGTTCACCTTGAGCTCCCATGTGAGGTATCTTCGGGATCCATTGCATCACCGGAGAACTTAGGCATTGTGAACTTAAGCTTGCCAAACTTTTTTTCCCCATCTCCTGGTGGGCCCCTCTGTCGGTGTTCTGTACCCTCATCATGATAATTCCGCCTTTTGAACCCTGGGTCTCTATCCGGGTGTCTTTGATGTCTTTGGTCATTAGGTTGATGAAAGCTTGATCCTCCTTCTGATGCACTTCCCTCATGCCCATCATGTCCTTGGTGGCTCCTTGCCCGACCATGATTGTGTGGCCCAAAGGTTGGGTCTCGGGTTCTTGATGGAGAAAGGGGTGCTCGGTGTCTAGCTATTCTTTGAGCTTGGGCACGCCGTGCCGCCATCTCGGCATCGGTCTCATCAAGAGGATCCTCTTCATCAATCTCTGCTTCTGGAATTTGGCCTCGAAGTGCTTGCACAACTTCCTGCACAATGCTGGTCTTCATAGATTCCATCTGCCGGGTCATGTCGTGCCTCAAATTGTCCACAGTGTCATGGAGGCTTCATTGGAGGGCCAAATGTTGCCCTCGAGTCACACGGTCTTCACTGCCACTTGCTCCGTGAGATCCTTCCCTAGACATGGTTAGTGAAATAACAGTATATGTGGAGTATGTGGAATTTTGGAACTCTCTCACCTCACTTACCACCGAAGTCCTTGCCTCCTTGCATTTTTTTTATTCTTGATTCTTCTTCTCTCTTTTTTTTTAAAGCCAAGATCTCACAAGACTAACGTTGTTGTTTGCTTGGGTGAAAGATGTTCTAAATAGCACAAGCGTACAAGACCCTAGCAATCATCAATGAGCTAGTCTTAATGGGATCAAAGTTGTCGCAAAAGAAGAAGTTGGCTCACAAGGGAGAGAGCAAGATAGGCAGTTATACCTCGCTTGATGCAGCCTATAATTGCACTGTCTGGAGATTTCGGGGTAGATTTCCCAGATACTCTGGGTGGGCCCGGATATTCCGGGGTAGATTTCCCGGATACTCCGGGGTACGTCCCGAGAGCAGTGACTTCCTGCTGCTGTAGGCCGGAGACTCCGAGTTTGAGGGCCGGATACTCCGGACGTGCTGGGAACTCTCAGATCTAAAACAGGAGCGGCCCAAAAAAACCACAAATCGGAGGGGAAAAATGAGAAATAGGCCAAGACAACGCAAAGGAAGGTTAGATCAACAAGTATAGCAAAGATCTAATGGATCAAAACCAACCAAAACTCACCCAAAACTCCAAATTGCGTCAAGCTTTCAAATCGGGCTCTTTTTGTGGGGTTTTTGAAATAGGCAAGAAAAACCAAAACAAAGCTAGTGTCACGGACCCGGGAACTGCATATGATTAGGGGAACGAATGGTCGCCAAGGACCGAGGGACCAGTCGACCTGGTGGCACGGTACCTGCGCCGTACTCACCGAGGCGGAGTGATCCGACACCTGACCAACAAGCTGGCTGGAAGCGACTAAACTTCCCAGAACCACATACAATTCCCTGATCTGGTGAAGGTTTAGAGTCGTTCCCGAATTCTACAACGCAAAGCAAGATCGGAGGAGCCCGGCGATTCTACCCACACCCTAACCTAACTCGGAAGCTAGTGGGTCGCTCGAAAGCCCGGTAGAATACGCCCACACCCTGCCTGGCTAGCACAGCATCTCAGCCAGCGGGTCACTCAACCGATTCCGGCTCGACTTAGTAAAAAGAGGAACGGCTTTAACTCTTCACGGCATACCCATACACTTCATATCATTCACGCACGGTGTATGAGCAGCGCCAATAACAACTTGTATATCACAACAAAGCACTACAGAGAAGGATTACCAGATAATGTTAACACATCCCATACTCGGGACAGTATATATGTTACATACAACGTGACCCGAAGGTCAATAAACCTCAAAATAGCCACAAGGGCAGCAGCGGAAACAAATTAAAATACCCGAGATGGTGAGGAAACCACCTCAAAAACAGCCCACAACATTCCCAAGGAAGTCGAAGCCGAAAGTGGTAAACCGAAGCAGCGAAATGTCAACTCCAGGGATGCTCCACAAACCTGCCTAGGATAAACCTAGGTGAGTACAACCACCGTACTTGCAAGACATTGCTCATCAATTAATTAAAACATGGTATTAATCCTGTCGGATAAGTGGTGAAGATTCACTACTCTTATCAAGTTCCAGTTGCATACAAGAGATAAGATGAAACTCAGCTACGTCATTTTAATTTCAGATGCAACGGACATTAGCAACAAATTAATAACAACAGGAAAACATCTTAACCAGGGTATAACAATGGGGTAACATCTACGCATAGATTAGAATAACCACAGGGAAATAATAGCAAACTTACAAGCACACACACACGAACACAGTAATATGGATGTCACCATTTCCAATTCATTCCGGGGGCAGCCCACACCCCAATTAAATCCCATGTTCATCAATCTCGTGGATCGCTACCGGCAATACGACCACACTGGGTATAGCGAGTGCATTTCCCTTGGAGGTTGCAAAGCTCCAAGAGACTCTGAGACTTATCTCCACCATACCACAGCGTCGATTCTGGTGACGTCTCACGGATTCTCCACCAAGACATTTTCCATTCATCAATCTCTCGGACCGTTACCGGCAATCGATCACGCTGAGTGTAAAGAGTGCCTTATCCCTTGGAGGTTGCAAGGCTCCAAGGGTCTTAGACTTACCTCAACTACACCCCAGCCTCGATGTCGCTAACGTCCACGCGTGACAAGGGGAGTAATCACGATGGAGTCACCTCAGGGTTGGTATCGCGACAGCATGCCCCTCCAATGATACCAACTTTATCCATCGGACACTTTCCCTTCGGCTCTCACATCTCACCTTAACAAGTTCAAGTTGATAGGGCAACCAAGTTTATTCTCAGCCATAGCTGCTGCATAACACTAGACTTACACATACTAGTACGACATCAAGCACAGATTAAGTAAGCATTCACGTAAGCACCAAATCAATCCAATTAAGTATGCCAACCAAGATTAACACACAATGTAATGATTAATCAACAAGCAATGGAGCTTGCCTGGGAGCCGGGTGACGATGTATAACGTATCCACTAGCGTTCGTGAGAAAATCCGAAGTAGCCAAACTTCAATAAGAAGCAAATAACCTCTAGAAAGGAAAAGAGACAAGTCTAAGGAACTATTGCGAACATTACAAAAATACATGCAATGCAGCTACGGTGGATTAAAACGAAGGTATACAATTACATAGGCAGGTTAATATTCATTCCAGATTTTGGGGTTAGTTTTAGTGGTGTTATAACTTTAACAATGGATGAACCTAGAATATGGATGCATTCGATTGTTGAGATATGCAACTAAGATGGATGTGTAACACGATAACACGATTATATGCCAGCACTTAGATGAGTTATGACGTTAGTCATTTTAATCTTTACCGTTAAGCTAGATTCTCTAGTATTACTACTTAGTAGTAAGCACCAGTGCAATTTGGTCATTTCTGAAATCTCTAAATACAGCATCATACGGCAATGGCATTATGAAAGCCTACAAGTACAAGGATGATCTTAGGTGAAATAATCATTTTACTCGGAAGGCGCATGCATTTCCTACGAAGCTTCAAGTCTAATTAGATTTTAGCGTTTCCTGTCTTCTTCTTAGTAAAGAACAAGGTATTGCATATCTTATTTCCAAGATTATCTCATCAGCTAAGAACAATAAGTGGGTTCATCTGGTCATCTTTACAGATATTAGATTTCCTAGTTAATTGAGTGCAACTGATGGTGATGATGAATAGTACGGCATCCCGCGTATTAGGGGTATCCGTATACAGACTCCCGTGACGTTTGGAAGGTACAGCATACCCGGGAAAGATCCCTGGACGATAAGGTAACCCCTCTCGGGAAGAGAAGACTCCCCTTAAACTAGGAAGACGATCCCGACGTTTAAGGAGACCAGAGTCCCGCTCGGGTGTAAGTCCACGTCCGGTACGACCCTGGGAACCCCCTATATAAGGATCAGCCATCCCATAGGGGAGGAGAGAGCCAATTAGGTCAAGACATCTAGTCGCAGCTCCAGAAGACGAAGCCCTAGAAGACCCACCGCCTCGAAGGAGTCGAGCCCGGTGGTTTAGAATAGTTAGTCTACGATTAGGCCTAGGATAGCCACTAACATACATCTCCCGTTGTAAAGAGTGTTCTCCATCAATATATAGCAACAGGACGTAGGGTTATTTTCCTGAGGGAGGCCCGAACCTGTATAAAAACGGCTGTCCCCTGCTGTCAGATCTCCTGGCGCTTGGGCCCTAGAGGTCCCTACCCCCCAGCAATCCTCACTCCACGAATACCGTAAGATCAGCGATTCACCGATCGTCGACAGATGGCGCCGACCGTGGGGACCTCTCCGGACCAAGCCGTCCAGGAAAGATCAGAGTCGGCAGGACGCGCAACTAATCGCGATCAAATCCCAGTGCTGTTTGCACAGCCCTCACCGGTTCCGACCGAGGAGGAGGAAGCAAACTCGGCAGGAAAACCGATCGTACCCTCGCCCCGCACTGGGTACTTGGACCAGGGTTTCTACGATAACTTTGGCCCTATGGATCCGTACCCGGTTATGGACCGAGTGGATTTCGAAGAATACGCCCCTGAAGAAGACTCGGATGGCGAAGCAGATCACTTCAGAACTGAATGCGCCAGGGCCTTCAGCGGGAAACAGGTCTTGAATGACGACTTCCCGGCAGGAACGACCAGCCCCATGGTTGGAGTCTCTCCTGCAAACTCTGATCGTGAGAACGATCAAGATCCTAACCACGTTGTGTCCGATGAGGACAACGTGATGGAATACGAGTACACGTCGTCCAGCCAAGGACCTCGGATGGTACTCGTGATCAACGACGGTCGAGAAGACCTCGAAGATCCCAATCTGCCCGGGGGCTCGCACGTAGGTGCCTCCCACATGAACGGGGGCCTACCCGCCGCTAGGGAGAGAACTCCTCGCCGGAACGAAGACTTGCCTGCCGCTGGGGAGAGATCTACCCCGGGAACAAGGGAGTACGTGTCCCGAACTGCTCGAAGACTCGCGGAAGTGCGCAATTTGCTGTCACAGCCTCCCGTGGTGGACTTATCGACGCCCGCGGGTGTGCAATGGCTGCAACGGCTGGGGGCTGACCTCCAAGAGGCGCAGAACCAGGCCGAATCTTCTCGAGCCCAATCGGTGGCCCGTAGCTCTTCTCGGGTGGACACCCCTCCGCCGCCAGAAGAGCGCGATCGGGAGGGACAACACCCCAGGAACAGGCCTCATCAGGAGGAGCTACCTGTCGACCTCCGAGCACAGCTCGAAAGACGCCGTCGCCAAAGGCGCCAGCAAGAGCAGCAGCCTCCTCAGAGAGACCATGCACAAAACGCCAATGCTCGGGGCCGATCTTCGATCTCAAACAGCGGCGAGACTGCACCTTATCGGGGCTCCTTTAGCGGATGCCAGGTGCTATCCCAGGAACTCCGACAGGTACGCTGGCCTTCTCGTTTCAAGCCCGGCTCGCTAGAATCGTACGACGGAACCACGAACCCCGTGGAATTCCTCCAGATCTATACCACCGCGATCGAAGCAGCCGGCGGAGACGAAAAGGTCATGGCTAACTATCTTCCTACCGCTCTCAGAGGAGCGGCCAGGACGTGGTTGACGAATCTACCCCCAGGAACGATCCGTTCGTGGGGACAGTTATGCGATATGCTACTCGGAAACTTCCAAGGTACCTTCCCAAGGCCTGGTCGGGTCGACGATCTATTCCTTGTCGTCCAACGACCAGACGAGACTTTCCGAGAGTTCACCAAAAGGTTTAGTGCTGTCCGCAACACTATCCCAGAGATAACCGACTCGGACGTCATCCGCGCCTTCACCCGAGGCAGCCGAAACGAGATGTGCACACACGATCTAATCATGCGACCGCCGAAAACCACCAGGCAGCTCATGGACCTGGCCGAGAAGGCCGCTTGTGCGGAGGAAACCCTGTGCTACATCAAGCAACAGCGGGGTGAGTCAACCAGTTCTCCCCTCCAGTCAAGGAGCGACTCGCGCAAGTCTAAGCGCAAGAAGAAGCCCTCCGGAGAGAATAAGGAGAAAAGGATCAGACCCGACGAGGTGATGGCCGAAGTTACCGAGAAGCGCAACTGGCGGCCACGCTCCAAGGACAAACCCACCACATCCTCCGACGAGTCGTCCAAGCCCTGGTGCGACTTTCATCAGACCGACTCGCATGATCTGCGATAGTGTCGCATCTTCAAGAAATACCTTCGGGAAGAAAGAGAGAGGTTCCGAGAGGAGAACCCTCAAGTCGCGAATAACAGTCGGGAAACTACTTCCGACGACGATGATTCCACCCCTGAGCCTTTCCAGGGGCATGTTAGAGCAATCGAGCACATATTCGGGGGCTCAACCTCTTATGAGTCCAAGAGGCAGTATAAGGCGATCGCCCGGGAAGTCCTCGCGAAAGTCCCGTGGGTCCCTCGAGCGATCAAGTGGTTTGAGGTCACGATATCTTTCGACCAGACCGATTGCCCCGAAAATTATGCTCGACCGGGACGGTACCCCATTGTGGTCGAGCCGACAATCAACAACTGCCGGGTGGGCCGCGTGTTAATAGACGGAGGGAGCTCCCTCAATATCCTATTCGCCAACGCCCTCGACGCAATGCAAGTGCCACGGTCATCGGTTCAGACGGTGACACACGCCTTCCATGGTATTGTCCCAAGCTCATCGGCCACGCCGATCGGGCAAGTCACGCTCCCGGTTACCTTCGGTACACCGGAGAACTTCCGAACAGAGAAAATCTTGTTCAACGTAGTCGACTTCGAGACAGCTTACAACGCTATCTTAGGACGACCTACTCTGGCCAAATTCATGGCAGCTACGCACTACGCCTACCAGTGCATCAAGATGGCCGGCCCAAAGGGCGTCCTCACGATAAAGAGCTCCCCCAGAGAAGCACTCCTCTGCGACAAGCGAAGCCTCGACCTCGCAGAGCAGCACCTGCCCTCTAGCCAAGACGCCAGCGCAACGCCTCCAGCCTCCACGTCGCCAAGACCACCTCCACGACTACGAGCGACGGCATCGGGAAGTACCCCCTCCAAGTCGGATAAAGAATCCCACGACTAGGCCAGAGTGGGGGGAAATAGGGCCTTCCCCTAAACAGGACAACTGCTCCTCGGGAGAAGTCGCCCGATCCGGGTCACTCGCGTCAGTGTTAGGAAGGTCGCGTCCATTAGAGAGTCCAGTACCACTACCCTCGGTAAGATCGTTCAGCCGCAGCATCCCCGTCTGCAGAGTCCAAGGTGGCACCAGCTCCATCCTCAAAGATCGTCAAGCTACGAACAAGTCGATGATAAGACGCTCCGGGCGCCGCCGCCCAGCACGCGCACTCAACAAAAGTTCCGTCAGCGGGTCACGACAAGAGGACGCGAGTCTCTGGGGCCACCAGCGACAAGCTAAACGAGGAGGAAACGGCCTAGTTTTGTCTTAGAGTCAGTTTTTTTCTTAGAGTTATTTTTCTTACAATAGCCTGTAAAAGACACAGTTTTCTTTAAATAGTATCAAGTCTTTAGTTCAATGTTTTTCAGTATCAGTTCAGACTGCCTATCCGAAATATCTCTCGAGCAGTCAGTCGGGGGCTGGATAAGAAGACGGTAAAGTCGAAATACGAGTACGAGTACCGATTTCTTCGACCCGCACGAAGGAAAAAGGGTTCTGCGCCGCAACTGCCAGGGACGCAAGGAAAACCCCTTAACGCATTTACAGGTGACAGGGGAGCCACTGAGCCCCCCACCTGACCAGACCTAAGGCCTGGTTGACCAAGCTCCCCAGTTCTGTAGCAAAGTCCCCCGATCCCGAGTAAAGGAAGAGAAAGAAGTACGAATACGACTAGATCAACGGAACCCGTACACTTATTCACGCCTTCGACTACTCGGAACAGAAGATATCTCGGGTAGAGTGGAGCTTTGTTGAACGGGCAAGGATGGAATTTACCAGCAAAGTACCGAAGTCTTCCCCCAGTGAAGGAATACGGAAGTGCCGCCACGGCCACGACAAGCTGTACGAAAGACCCCTTATCGCATTTACTGATGACGAGGAGCCACTGAGCCCTCCATCCGACTAAACCTAAGGATTGGTCGATCACAGCAAGAGCGACCTATGGCACTACTCGTACACCTATACCAAAGGAAGGCAAAGGGCACCGGTTCCGACTAAAGTCTACCCTTGCACCCGACAAGGTTTCACATAAGCAGATTGAGACAAGGTTTTTCAAAAAACCCAAAGAACACACAAAGTTATCGCACAGTTACTAATCACTGTATTCACGTAAGAGTATATTGTTACAGGATCCTACTCTAGACCAGGCGCCTGGACTCGATCAGCAAAAGCATCCGCCGCTGTCTGCACGTCACCGAGAAGCTTCTCCTCTTCGTCCTTGGGCAAGTCGGCAGCAAGCGCCTCCAGCGGCAAGTCCGAGTATCCGCGCTTCAGGAGAGCCAAGGCAAAGGCCAGGGCGTCGCGAACACCTTGCCGGAGCTCATCTTCGATAAGCTTCTCGACGGTAGGCTTCAGTCTGGAAACGGACGCTGTCAGCTCTGCCAGGCGGCTGGCCGGAGCAAGGCCCGGAGGGACTACGACGCCGACTTCACCCAGCGCCTTCTCAAGCGTGCCTAGGGCCCGCTCGAGATTTCCCTCCAGCTTCCTCGCGTAGGATCGACTCTGTTGCAGGGAAGGCTCCAGGTCCGAAAGGCGCGCCTTCAAAGACGAAGAGAGCAAGAAGGCCAAGAGACGATGCGTGCAAAAACCCCAATCCTTGGACTCCTAGAGATTTAAACTTTCGCCGGAGACGAGCGCGGTTTTCGGCACGATCAGTTCCATCGCATTTAATGCGGGCAGTTGCTTTTTCCGCAAGCAGGGCATGTCGTGGGAAAAAGAGGGTCTGACAACCCACGACCCGAACGAGCGCGCGCTCGATAGCACAGAGAGAGAAAAGATTCTTCATCACCACGCGAATTTTCCGCCACGATGGATCGGTTTCCCAAAAACATACCAGGCGGACGCGTGTCCGAGATCAACGGACCAGATCGACTCAGAAAGCATTCTGGGTCTGTCCCGAGGATAATTCCGATAAGGCTTTCACAACTACTCGGTAGGGGTAGAACCTACTCGAAGAAGTCGCCGACGAGAGCTACTCGGATCGCCTACTCGGAGTTGTTCTCGACAAGGGCAGATTTCTAACAGAACCATCATGGCCACACTTCGTGTACTGATGGGGGGCTTGATGATGAATAGTATGGCATCCCGCGTATTAGGGGTATCCATATACAGACTCCCGTGACTTTTGGAAGGTACAGCGTACCCGGGAAAGATCCCTGGACGATAAGGTAACCCCTCTCGGGAAGAGAAGACTCCCCTTAAACTAGGAAGACGATCCCGACATTTAAGGAGACCAGAGTCCCGCTCGGGTGTAAGTCCACGTCCGGTACGACCCTGGGAACCCCCTGTATAAGGATCAGCCATCCCATAGGGGAGGAGAGAGCCAATTAGGTCAAGACATCTAGTTGCAGCTCCAGAAGACGAAGCCCTAGAAGACCCACCGCCTCGAAGGAGTCGAGCCCGGTGGTTTAGAATAGTTAGTCTACGATTAGGCCTAGGATAGCCACTAACATACATCCCCCGTTGTAAAGAGTGTTCTCCATCAATATATAGCAACAGGACGTAGGGTTATTATCCTAAGGGAGGCCCGAACCTGTATAAAAACGGCTATCCCCTGCTGTCAGATCTCCTGGCGCTTGGGCCCTAGAGGTCCCTACCCCCCAGCAATCCTCACTCCACGAATACCGTAAGATCGCCGATTCACCGATTGTCGACAGATGGTTATTAGTGTGTCGAGTTCTTTGATTATCAATTACCATAATTAAGATTTAGATAGAACTTAGTTAAATCAACCATCGGTCATCAACAGAGTATTGATGGGCTTAAACATTGACACTAGGATTGTCTTAACCTAGTTAATTACTATAATCAAAAGACTCATCCGGTTTTAGGTAGTCCTCACTGTCACCGTTTTACAAGTAGTGTATTAATGATATTAACTAGGCAACCCTAAGGGTACTGATTAGCTCGCTCCGCAGTTGGTAATGGCCATACCTCAACTAACTGTTGGTCTATTAGCTTCTAATCATGGTGGTCATCAGTTTAGCAAGGACACTAGGCATATCGATTAGCAAACTGTTAGTTCAGTAATACCTCCCTTCAGTAGTTAATCATTATTGAACCATCGATTTCCCTCGTTGGTCATCAATTGTGTCTTATCATTAACTGGTTGGAAAGATCAACACAGTAAGCGGCAGCTTTCATCGGCAATTATTAACCTTATTCTTCTTGTCATGGAGTTCATATATAACTAAGGTACTAGCTAGATCATTCATGCATCATCTCGTAGTTTATTTCATAGGATTGGTTAGATGAGCCGGATGCCGTTTAAAGCAGAGTTGGGGAAAAAGAATAGCCATGTCCTGAAATCAATCTATCTGGCACGTGAATAAAGTATTAACTGGTTAACCATATTAGTTGTCTTGTTAGTTAAGTGCATGAATTAGTATTTAACCGTCGTCAACACTTGTACAAGATGAGATTAGTAAGCTAAGCCATAGCAGTTATTAGTACAATAACGAATTAAGCCTACTGATTTTCGTGAATATATTGGCAAGTTATTGATAAATCAAAAATGAGTACAGCAATCAGAAACCGCATTAGTTAGCATATAGCTGGGAACCGATCGGTTAGTTAGCAGTTAATTGATGAGTATGAGTTAACTGAGATCAACGGTTGAACAACCGAACCAACAAGCCAAGTACATTAATTGTAGCTATTAAACGTGTCTTAACCGAATGCATCACAGGAAATAACAAGAAATGGGGTGGAGCGGTTGCTCTCCCCCGACGGCGACGAATGCGAGCTAGTAGCTCGATCTTGGGGAGCTTCACGGGAGGATGGATGAAGGGGGGGTGACCGACCAGTCGCCGAAGTTGAGGGCGGAGCCGGCGGGGAACTCGATTGGGGCGGCGGTGGACGAACGAGAGGAGTGGCGCAGATGGGGGGGAGAGAGAGGCCGGCGGCGCTGGTAGCAGAGGCGGCGGGCCGGGGAGCCGGAGGTGTGGCATGGAGTAGAGCCCGGGGCGGCGGCACGCAGGGGCTCGGAGAGGAGGATGAGCAGCGCAGCCCTGGGGTAGCCGGGGCATGCTCGGGTGGCTCACCGGGGAGGAGCGCCGCGGGCGGAGCTCGGCCAGAGCCACGGAGTGGAGGGCGAGCAGGGAGACGGCTCGCCGGCGGCTGGAAGGCGGGGAGCTCCAAGGGAGGCCGACGGGAAGCTGGGAGCGACCGGTGGCGCGCGAGGAGAAGCGGCAGAGGTGGCACAAGCTGAGGAGGGCGTGGAGCCTGCTCCTGAGAACACCGAGGAGCTCATGCATGTGGGTGATTTCTAGATGGATTGAATGCTCAGGAGGTGATGAATTTAGTGGCATAGCATGCAGGGCTTGATTCCTTGGTTTTGGATGGGATCTTGGGGGGGGGGAGAAGGCATGGTTGGGGGACTTGAAGAACTCGGTGGAGCAAGGGAAAATGAGGAATGGCTTACTGTTGAGCTGCGTGGAGAAGAAAAGGGCAATTGCGGGTGGGAGGCATGTTTGCCAGGTGGAGCAAGGGGTGCTGCCAGCGGGACCCACGGGACAGTAGATATTTTCTTTTCATTTTGTTTTGATTTTCTTGCTGTTTTAGAAATAGATTTAAGAATGAAGTTTGAACCCAATATCAATTGAAATTGTGTGAAACTTGTTTATCGCATATGTGATTTCTCAGGGTTTTATCGGGGTAAAAAATGGATGGTTGACTCTTATGTCAACGCATTTGTGCTATAGTCCAAGTTGGCAATTCAACTAGGATTACTTCATAAAGATTTCAATCTTTGCTTTAAAAAGGGAAGAAGTATTAAGGTTAGTCGTGCATCTCGATTTCACTGTCCCAAAAACCTTGGAGGATCCTCAAATGTTTACACAACTTAAGAGAATTATTAGAGTGATGTCTTAGTGAAGTTGGTTTCGCCGATTTAGTTGAGGTTGTTTCATGTCGTGTTTGCTAAATTTTCTGAGTTAGGCCAATTGAAATTGTTTAGATGCATGCATATGATGAAGAGAAATCCTTGTATACACAATAATCCTCACTGACCTCCTGTTTAGAGGTTAGGGTCACTACAGCTAGCAATTGGGGGTAGAGAAAAGAGGGGATACAAATCCAAATCGTGTCAACCTAGAGCTCTGATACCAAGTTGATACGGAGGGCTCCCGATCTTCACAATTTGGACAAGGATAACTAGAAGGGCCTAGATGAAATCCCAAACCAACAACAAAACCCCAACGGGTTAGCCTTTGGAACTAGGACTCAAATCAACTCCTCCTCTCAATGAATGCCTTCATTACCATCCGGGGGCACACGCCGGTCCTTACAATCCAAGGAAGATTACAAGGTCTAAGATGGAACTCCTAATCTAGAGGGATTAACCCTAGATGAGGAGCAAAGCTCTCTTAAGTCTAAACAACAGGTCTAATCTTGATTAGGGTTTGGGTACGGGTATTTATAGTCCTAACCCCGTAACCCTTGGAGGCTAAGCCAAAACCTTAGATGGGCCTCGGCCCATTACTGTGCGCAGACAGTGCACCCGGACATTCCGGGGTACCTTGTTCGGAATGTCCGGCCGTAGGGCCCAGACATTCTGGGGTAAGTTTTCCGAAATGTCCAGACGTCTTGATCAGTAGACGTCTGGAGGGTCGGAGTTGGCACTCCGGGCAGGGGTCATCCGGAGCTTCTGGGACTGGATTCCAGAGTGTTCGGACGAGGAGCTGGAGGAAGATGTTCTCGGCCACCCATCCGGAGTATCCGGGCTTGGGGCTGGAATGTCCAGATTCCCTCCCGAGAGGAGCACATCCCTGGAGGAGGACATCCGGAGACTCCGGGTTGGCCCGGAATGTCCGGGTGTGTTGTGGAATCTCGGTGCTTCCGGGATTGGGGCATCCGGAGTGTCCAGGCTCCCTTGTCCGGAATGTCTGGACATGTCTTCCAGGCAGCAGCTCAGGTCCTTCCTCCCCTCGGCTTTGCTCCACTTGGTTGATCCTTCATACCTGAGCAAGCATAGAGTCGAAGCATTAGGTAGCACACCATTCAAGCTCAAGTCAATTGGAGATGTATCAAGGAATAGATTCACCTCATGTTGTAAAGCCTTAGCTCGAGCTCTTGTCATTGGGAGACTAGGTTTTGGAGGTGGACTTGAGTGACTTGAGTGAGTTGCAAAGTGTTCACCCTTGGTGCAGGTGATGTCCACATCACATAAGCTTACATGTTTGTATGGCCATGCAATAGGTCGTCCTTGAGCTTGTCCCATGGTCGTCATGTTCCCAATACTACGAGGCAGTATAGCATCCTTTTTTACTATATAGTTGATGACAACTTCACAATATTTATCGCCAAGCTCTCGACCCTCGACCATCTTCTTCCGATCAGTTGATAGAATGGTAGCTTTTGCCACAGGGCTACCATGGTGGCAATAAACACTATACAATATCACTTCTTTACCTTGCTAAAATAAATTATGAAACAAAATTAAGAACTGTGCTGTGACGGACCCGGGATCCACATATGGTTAGGGGAACGCGAAGTCGCCAAGGACCGAAGGACTCGTCGGCCGGGTGGCACGGTACCTGCGCCGTGCTCACCAAAGCGGGACGATCTGACACCCGCCACGTGCGAGCCGGCCGACAGCGACCAGTCTTCCCAGAACCACATATAGATCCCTGATCCAGTGAAGGGGTAATACCGCGGGATAAGACTGCGCTCCATGATAGTCATAGGAGGACTAGAGCCCGGGATACGCATCCCCTCAACCCAACCTAGCCACGAGGTGCGACTCTGGGAGGTCCAGCTCTGCTTTGCCGTCCACGCGAGGCGTGACGGTCGTAGGAGACTTAACGAGTACGGGACGAATCCCCTGGGCCAACTCCACCAGAGCTACATAGGACTAGTGGTTCGCTCACCTCTGCCATCACAAAATGCAATCCTAACACGCAATAATACCACTGCACCGTTGCCCACATACTTCATCACATACACGCATTGTACATGGGCAACTCAGATAACAACTCGACTACCACAACGAAGCACTACATATGATATTAATATTAACTGTCCACGAAGTGAACTTAAACATGCATCAGTCGGTTATAACCGAAGGTTTTAGTCAAGTTGGAAATATTTACAACGCAGCAGAATAAAAGAACAAAAGCCCACAGCGGTGCATCAACCGCTGCCTAAAACCCAAACACTCCCACGAGTCGAACGCTGACCAAGGAAGCTGGAGAATTTAAGCATCATCATAACACTCCGCAACCGTTGGCTCACCTGCACAAGTCTAGGAATATCCTAGGTGAGTACAAAAGTACTCGCAAGACTTAATCGTGCTTGATTAAATGTCCTACACATACTAGTTCAATAACAATTAAACATGAATGCTTCTCAGAGTAACAGATTTATAAGTAAACATCTAGCATAAGGGAATGAACCTCACAAGTATAACTACTCAAATAGATATCCAGTTCAAATCCAAATTCCTGAACACAATCCAACCCCATGATCAATTCACACTCGAATCCAATTCACCAAGTCCAGCCAACAGAGTGACTCATGATTCAAATCCAATCAATCCACACAGGACAGGAGCACGATGAAGTCGCCTCAAGTTGGTATTACCACGAAACACCAACTTTATTCATCGTGCCCGATGAAGTCTCCTCAAGTTGGCATCGTGAAACACCAACTTTATTCATCGTGAACCTTCCTCAATTCTCAGATAACACGGTGAAGTCTCCTCCAGTGGTATTACCACGCAACACCAACTTTATTCATCGTGCCCGATGAATTCACCTCAAGTTGGCGTCGTGAAATACCACTTTATTCACCGTGCACCTATCATCGACTCTCAGGTAACACGGTGAAGTCACCTCAAGTTGTATTACGACGAAACACCAACTTTATTCATCGTGCCCGATGAAGTCTCCTCAAGTTGGCGTTGTGGTATACCAACTTTATTCACCGCGAACCTCTCAGTTTTCACGTCTCACTCGAACAAACTTAGGTGATTAGGACAACTCTTAAGACTCTCGACGGAGCGACCCTTCCTACACATACTAGTTTGCGAATTCCAAACAGCGATTTAAACAAGCATTTCATCACACGCATACATAATAAGGTGAGTCATGGGAACAATGACAAGAAAGAAATGCAACAAGCTCTGCTTGCCTTCCTCGTAGGGTTCGGAGACTTGGGTGAGCTCAACGGTGTGCGGGTCTTCCTCTTCGAGCTCTGCCGCAAACAACACGAACCATCGGAAAACAAACGATGAAATAAAATAAGTTCCAGCATGTATGCATGATGAACTAAATTAGGAATGCAACCTTGAAAGGAGTCATGGCCGCTAGGGTTTTATGGTTACGAGGCTTTGTTCAATTTCAAATGCACGAAAACTAATTAGTTGCCCTGGCAATCGACTGCAGTGATTATTTAGGTTAAACATTAGCTAGGGTTATACGTGATATGCACGACGAATGATTAAACTTAGGGTAACATTTTAATTTACATGACATGAGGCATAGGTTTGAACATTAGTATGAATTGAGAACTATCTTATACACTAAGATGTTGGTTACATGGTGCATTTGGTAAATGGAACATTGTGGTTGAAATAATTAGCATAGAAAAACTCTTCAAAGATTTTAAAATATAATTTGCTTGAATGTTAAACTATATACCTATGTAGAAATTCACCCAAGGATTGAAGCAAATATAAGGAGTATCCCTGCCCCAATCCTAATGGCTAGCTTCTCCCCCTTTCTTCCACCCTTGCTCTTGCTTCTTCTTCACCTGGAGAAGAGAGAACAGCCCGGAAGAGCTCCGGGTGAGTTGTGTTGTTGGAGGTCACCTACTTGGACCTGAGCAAGAAGAGAAGAGGAGAGGTGAATGAGGGAGGGGAAGGGGAATGCCGGGGGGGGGGAGGAAGGAGAGGGGAGGAAACAGCTCACCGGAGCTGCGGCGCTGGCTCGCCGGAGCTGGCGCCGGAGTGGAGGAAGAAGGCGCCGGGCTGGGGGCTGCGCACGGGAGAAGGAGAAAAACGGGGAGGATTTTGGCCGGGAGGAGAAAAGGAGGAAGGGGGGTTCCCGGCCCTTTTATATGGGGGCCGGCGAGTTCACCGGCGTGGCGCCACCGCCCATCGCCCCCAACCCACGGCCGTGACGTGGCATACTATTTCTGACACTCGGACGCTCACCCGGAAACAATTCGGAATTGACCCGGAATCCGGGCCGCCCGGACATACCGCTCGGAGGGTCCGGATGAGACCTCCGGCCTTCACAAATGGACCAACACCTCTCTCTGGACTCACTCGGAAAACAGTCCGGAATCCACTCGGATTCCGAGCCCACCCGGATGTTCATCCCGGAGGCTCCGGATGGAACCTCCGGTTGCACCGGGATCCCAAACTTGCTCTCTGGACTCACCCGGAATTTCACTCGGAAGCCATCCGGAATTTCCGGACAGCCCGGAGGTTGAACTCGGAGGCTCCGGATCAGCCTCCGACTGAGACGACTCCCCAACACCTGTACTGGACTCATCCGGAGATTAGTTCGGAGGCCACCCGGAACTATCCGGGTAGCCCGGAGGTTGCGTCCGGAGGCTCCGGACCAACTTCCGGATTACACAGAGAAGAAAAATTATCCCTAAAATTATTTTGACATATAGGGACATTTTAACTTTAGGGACTATGGTTTACCCAAATAAGTTGATTGGCGTTAATTGGTTGAAAATGGGTTGCCTAAGATGAGATATGCACGTATTCTATAACATATAGCTTCTCAAAATTCCAGTTTATGCAAGGGGTGATGCATGGGTAATGCCATGTATGCATGAGGCAAACTAGGAACTTATTTATATATTCACATGGGTGTTACATGTGCTATAAAACTTCTTTGCCTTTCCACAAAATTAAGAAATACAAACATAGTGTAGAATGTCACCTGATGGTTTTTCTATGTGACCATTGCTTCCTTCTTCTTTTGCAATACTTCTGCTTCTTTCTTCTTTTGCATGAATTCTATTTCCTTCTTCTTCTGTAGGAGTTCTGCTTCCTTCTTCTTCTGTAGGATTTTCGCTTCCTTCTTCTGATGGAGTGCTATTTCCTTGTTTTGGATAAATGTTGCTTCTTTCTTCTGCTTCTTTTGAACAGGAAATAGTAACCAAGCATAAGTATTTTATTTAAACATCCAAGGCAAACAAGCAAGTACTTGATACGTAGTGCATACCACCTGAATATTGATATTGAAAGCTTCAGCAACAGCAGACTCTCCTACACTATCTCCTACTCCAACTCCCATATTTTGCAAAAAGCCAATACATAGTGAATAACAACAATTCAAGTTGTTATAGAAAAATTGTAAACAGGAACATGTCAAAGATTGTGCCAACACCCTCTTCATTGTTTCCAGCAATAGATTGTGACATCATCCTCTTTAGTTCGTACACTTCTTCCATAAGGGCTGCAATCTTAGCACTGGTATCACGTTGAATTTGGTCTACATGCTCCCTTAGATGTGCATTGGCCTACCAAGCTTCCTTTGTCTCTTCCTCGGCCATTTGGAGCTTTCTAGATTTTAGCTTTTTAGCTCCCGACGTGCCCAAAACTCTTGCACTTGGTCCTTGTCCTATAGACCGAACATACCCATTCTTCTATTTCCAATTTTTTTTCCTGAAAAGACAATTCAAGGACATTAGAAGTGATGTATTCAATGTGAAATAGCTAAGCAAGTTATAAACAAATAACGAAAGGAGACAGCACGCACTTTGGTTGCTCATTTGCAGAACAAGTGTTCCATCTATATCTATCCTAGTTCGAGGTATATCTCTAACATCAATGCTGAGATTTACATTAGCATCTAGATCAGGGATTGGCACTGCAGGTTCATCTGCCTACTCAAAATTTCTGTTTTCCACTTCAAACATATCATAGAGGTCTCGTGGCTTTGGTGGCTGATTAACAGCACACCAGTCTCTATTAAGAGGATCTTCAACATAGTACACTTGAGTTACTTGAGATGCCAAAATGAATGGTTCGTCGGACAACTTATCGCCTGTGTTGAATAAATGCTTGAGGTTCACATGAGTGATACCAAATTTATCAACTTTTACCCACTTATATTGCACACGGTTGTCAACCCAATCACACTTGAAGAGCACAATATTTCCTTTGTGATGATAATCTAACTCTAGAATTTCAGTTATGACACCATAGTATGTTTTATTTTCACATGAGAAAGATGACACTTGTGAAACTAGTTGGACAGTTCTACCCTCATCATAGGACTTTGTGTGGAAATTGTACCCATTTATAGTATAACTACCATACTTCCTTGCAACCAATAATGGCCCATTGGCTAAAGTTTGGATCTCTTCAGAAACTTCTTCACCACTCAACTAGCTGTGCCACATGCAACCTAAACCACTCATGGAACTTCTCATAATGAATTTGATTGATCTCTATCACAGTTCTCCCACCAGCTGAGGACGAATACTCAGTATGCTTTCTGAAAAAGTTGAGTATGCATATTTAGTAATGCAATCGACATAGTTCATAGCCTATAATAATAAAATGTTTGGAATAACATACCTCAAGTATGGATCTATTTTATCATAATTAAATAAGACATATCTATGTGCCTGAAGCCATGTCTTGTGATCTAAGGTCACTGTATGCTTTGCAGCCAAATATCGACCCATGTTGTTGAAGAATGGCATAGTACTAGACACGTTCTCAGGCTGAGCAATATCATCCCTCCATTTTCTACTAAATCTAGTCTCATAGCCTTCTAAATAACATGAGCAGAATGTAAACTCTCATAAAAAAGATAGCCCTCTGCAATTGAACCCTGGGGATGGCTCTTGGTGCGAACATCCCCTTTAACTTCATCAAATACCTATACAAGATTGACTAAACATATATCAGGTTATATATTTGATATAAATTATTTGATATCAACAATCAGGTTCAGAAAATGACCTTTCTACCGGGTACATGATGCTGTACTTTACTGGCCCCCCAAGCCTCACTTGGGTTGGAAGATGAACCATCAAGTGAACCATAATATCAAAAAAAGATGGTAGAAATATGGTCTCAAGAATGCTCAATGTTTCAGCTATTTCTTTCTCTAGCTTCTCCATATTAGTTATGCAAATGACAGGAGAATAGATTTGCTTGAAGAATCTGCTCACACGAATCAATGCAGCACTGACTCCCTCTGGCAGTGTTCTTCGAATAGCTAGCGGAAGTAAATACTGCAAGAGAATGTGATTGTCGTGGCTCTTTAGTCCAATGATCCTTTTTTCCTTGACATGGACATGCTTGCGTATATCAGATGCATAACCATCGGGGAACTTGACTCCTTTTAGAACTTGGCAAAACAATTTCTTCTATTGAGGGATCATTGAGTATGGTGCAGAAGGAAAATCAACAGAGTCTCCTACGTCAACAGGATGAAGATCCTTTCTTATGCCTAGAAGCTAGAGATCTAGACGAGAGTTCAAATTATCTTTGGTTCTTCGATCAATGCCCAAAAGTGTGTTAACTATGTTATCGCACACATTCTTTTCAATGTGCATGACATCAAGGTTATGAGGTTGTAGCAAGTCTTTCTAGTATTGCAACCTAAACCATATGGATCTCCTTTTCCAAATTATTCATGGTTCCCCACGCTTACGTTTCCTGGTGGTTCTTTTCCCAGAAGGGTTCTTCCCAAAGACAGTCTCCATGTTTTTTGTTAGGGCCAAAACTTCCTCTCCAGTGAGTGGTGCAGGGGCTATCCTGAACTCCATAGTGCCGTCAAAAGATTTATCATCTGATCTAAATTGGTGATTTGGATCTAAGAACCTTCGGTGACCCATATAACAAGTTTTCTTGCCTTTGTTCAACCAAAGAGAGTAAGTATGTGAGTGGCATTGTGGACAAGCAAATTCACCTGAGGTGACACATGCAGATAGAGTGGCTAAACGTGGGAGATCAGTAATAGTTGACACTACAGCAACATGCAATTGGAAGTACTCAGCCTTTGAGGCATCATATGTTCTAATACCCTCCTCAAAAAGTGCATCTAGGTCATCAACAAGTGGTTCAAGGAACACATCTATATCTCTCCCAGGTGACTTTGGGCCAGGAATTAGCAAAGAAAGGATGAAATTTGGTTGCTTTATACACAACCAAGGAGGCAGATTCAATGGAATCGCAAGAACAGGACAAATGCTATAGGCACATGTAATACCCAGACTCGACAATTAGGGTTACCCTCGCATTCATGCATACATGTCATTACATTCATGCATGTAAACCCTACATTACACACATACCTTATTTAAACTAAAATACAATAAAAAGAAACTTTATAGAATATGTACATATCTCATCCCCGATGGATAGAGTTGCAAACACCAATCAACTTATTTGAAGTATCGAACTTCGATAATAGCATTCGCAAGTGGAAGTGATCAGTGACCCCGTCGATGAATCACCCCACACGAACCTCTCCTCTCTTCTTCCCGGACTCCTTACCCCGAGCCCTCCTGCATCGTCACTTAAACCTAGGGTTAGAAAGCAATTGGGAGAAGAAGGGTTAAATCGTAATATGTCGACGAGGTCAAGCCCCTGTGTATGAAAAGTTGCAAAACCACATTGTTTAGCCTCAATTTTGTAAAACCTTAGTCCCACTTAGATATTAGAAAGTTCGAAGGACCGCAAGACCTAGTTGCAACGCAAACTCCGAATTAGGTCAAGAAGTGAAATGGAGTTAAAGAATAGGTCAACCGAACCCAGGCTAATTCAAAGTGGCACAGTGGGCCCCACATGCCCTCTTAACACACTCTGGAGAGACTTAAAAATTCTTAGAAGCCCCAAAGGACCCCAATCGCAATTCTAAATTAAATCTAGGTCAAAAGTCGAATTGAACTGGAACCTAGGGCAAGCTAGCCCCAAATCACTCCAAACTTCTACAGTAGGTCCCATAAATCCTTTGGAATCCCCTGCCAAAATTTCATAATTTTTGGAGTAGTTCTGACACATAAAATACCACACACACAAACCCCCAAATCAAGCCCTAATTTGAATTTGAACACAACCATAGGTCAAACCTTGCCCAATTTGATTCAAATTCTTCCAGTAGCTCTCAAATAATATTCTAAAGCCCCTGTGAAAATTTCAAGTGATTTGGAATTAGTTGGACACATAAAATAATAAAGGAGATAGCACTGGAGATAAGGAAAAAGAAAAAGACAAAGAAATAAAGAAAAAGGCAGACAGGCCGAGGCCTAATGGGCCGCCTCAGCCGGCCCATTCAACCCCACCGGCCTCCGAACCCGCCTCCTTCCCCTCCTTTCCGCCTTCTCCAAGGGAAGGCGCCCCCGAGCGCATGCCGCCTCCTCTCACCTCTTTCCCGCAGCGTGGGGCCCGCCTGTCGGCACCCCACGGCCACATCGCAGCCGCCCGTTCACCGGGGCGGGCGGTGCCCCGCTCCGACCGCCCTCCCGACCAGCGCGCCGCCCCATTTAAAGCCCCTTCCGACAGCCCTTGCTCCCCCTCTGCCCGAAAACCCTAACCCCCTTCCTTTGCTTCTCCCGTGCCGAAGCCCCTCTGCGCCCCCGTCGTTCTCGTCTCCGGCCACACTCCGGCGAACCCTGGCCGCTTCTTCAGTGCCCGAGGCTCCCTTCTTCACCCTAGGGTTTTTCCCCCTTCCCCCCCCTAACCAATTTTCTTCTTCACGCTGCAGATCTGAACTCCGAGCTCCCCGCCGACGAGGTCCCGACCACGCCACCGTCCCCCTCCTCGCCATGAGGTCTCCTCGGTCGACCTCACCTCGCCCGGGCCCTAGCACCGTCTCCGGGTGAGCTCCTGGCTGCTTCCCCCACTTCCCCAGGTCCTCTGTGCCCTAGCCACCGCCTAGCTCGCCTCCGGCGAGCTCGCCACCGTCTGAGCCCCCATTCCGGCCAGACCCGAGAGAGATGAGAGGAGAGGGTGAGAAGAGAGAGAGAGAGAGGGACACGTGTCAAGCCCGGGTAAGCTAATGAGCCCCCTCCGGCTGACATGTAGGCCCCGCTTGACAGTGGGTGCGTTTACGAGGGTAGATTAGGGGGTAAGTTCTCGGGTGAGTTTAGTGTTTGAGCCAGCGTAGCAGAGGGAGGGAGAGGGTAGACTCGGGTGCACCCAGCATTTAGGGATTTGTTGGATTAGGGTTAGGTTTTCTGATGAAATTCAAACGGCCATATCTTTCAAACCGTAGCTCCGATTGTGATAAAATTTATATATTTGGAAACCTCGTGAAAATCTCTACGATTTGGTCGAATCAAAACTTCATTTTGAGCACAGGCATTGTAGGTCCACTAGAGTCAAAGTATTTTGATCCCCGGCTTAACTGTCGATCCTCGATCCACGCTAGCGTGGCAACCCTAACTCCGAATCGGACAAATTCGGTAGTTCTAGAATCTTTGAGGAATGCTCCACCACCTAGTTCAAACCTAATTTCCAGAATTTCAATTGCAGCTCCGACCATTTGGCATACACCCTAATCCATCCCTTTTTATGCGACACTTGTTGATAAACCCTAACCTCGCGATGGTAGCTCCAATTCGGATGTTTTCAGGGGCGTTAGGGTCGTATCACTAAACACTTCCTTAATACTCACATTTCAGACCAAGGCCATCTATTTAGACTAGAAATCTTCAACCCTAACCATGCAACCGTATAAAACGACATGCATATAAAGTTAGGGTTATATCGTGACTTCCATCCATTCTACTGAGGGATGTTGTTACAGCAAGTTTCTCACATCCTTAGGTCACATTTGGAATGCAGATCTAGTGTAGCCCCTCACGCATGCACGACAGCTCCACAATGTAACCCTAACCTGTTATCATACGAACCTTAACGTGTACGCTTGGTAGAACCCAGAATTAGGTTTCTCATGTATCACCCACTAAAGCACTTACCCGTTCCTATTATCGCAGATCGGCACAAAATCCTAACTCGGCGATCATAACTCTAAATTGCATGAATTCAATTATATTGCACCCATATCCCGTATTACTTGCATATTACCAACATGCCAAACACTTTTTGCCATACCCCGCCACTAACCGTGTTAGCCTTAATTCACCGTTACATTATCAAGAGGTCAGGCATGCATGCTTATTAATACATATAGTCCCGCCGAGCTAAACTAAAGTCATGCACATAGTGGTAATCCCCTTGGCACCTACTAGTCACTTTAGGCACACGCATCTAGCATAACTCATTCATGCATACATGCTGGTTGTTAAGTATTCCTTATTGTTCTTTTCCGGTATCGCTCGCTTCAGAGCCCGAAGAAGGAGACCACCAGGCTCACGACCTCACGCAAGATCAGGAATTCTACGGCCAAGGCAAGCAGAGCTTGTTGCATCTTTACTTTCCGTGCTCTTGTGTATGCCCTGTTTATGTGTATTTATGTGTGAATGGTTGCTTGTATGTCCCATATGAGGTTGAGCACACTAGTATGTCTAGGACGTATCCTTATGTTGAGAACATCCTTACTGCCCTTTCAACTGAAATTGCTTAAGTGAGTTGGGAGAGCCGAGGGCGTGCACAATGGGTACGGTTGGTGTTAAATGCAGGGTGATGGCGACCCAGGTGTAAGTAGAGTTTTGTCGCTACACCAACCCTATCTTCATCGTGTCACCATCCCTTATCACCGCGTGGTCGTTGCCGGACTCCCCACTCTGGATTACCTGATGGTAAGACTCGGTCACTGGAGCTTTGCAACCTCCAAGTGAAGAGCACTCGATAGTTCCCATGGTGGTTGTACTGCCGGTAACGGACCGAGAGATTAATTGGAATGAAAATGTGATAAGTTGAAAACCCTCATGGTCGTTGCCGGACTCACTGCTATGGGTTATCTGATGACAAGACTCGGTCACCGGAGCTTTTCAACCTCCGAGTGAGGAGCACTCGATACTTCCCGTAGTAGTTGCATTGCCGGGACGGTCCAGGGTGGTTGATTAAATTAGATGGGCGTGGGCTGCCCCAATGGATTTGGAATTGCTGATTTGATCCCGTGGTAAATGGGTTGCGATATGTTTGTATCCTGAGTTAGTCTGTTACTTAGCCTGTCTTTATTCCACCTTGTTAATGTTATGTTCTTAACTTGTATATTGTTACTCTGAGAAGCATTCATGTTTAATTGTTGCTGTACTAGTATGGGTAGGACATTTAATCAAGCACGAATAAGTCTTGCGAGTACGTTTGTATTCACCTAGGATATTCCTAGATCTTGCAGGTGAGCCGGTGGTTGAAGACTATTTTGATGATGCCTGAAATTGTTGTTTCCTCGGTTAGTTAGTCGATTTCATGGGATAGGTTGTAGCTTTTGGTCAGCGGTCACTATGCCGCTGTGGGACTCATTTACCTTGTTTCCGCTGTCGCTTAACTTCTCTGTACTCGAATATGTTTTCGGTTATGGCCGAATGATGTAATGTGTTGTCCCATCGTGGGCAGTTACTATTAATATCGTATTTGTAGAGCTTTGTTGTGATATCCGAGTTGTTACTTGTGGTTGCCCATGTATAGTGCGTGTATGTGATGAAGTATGTGGGCAACTGTGCAGCGGTATTATTGCGTGTTAGGATTGCATTTCGTGATGGCAGAGGTGAGCGAACCACTAGTCCTGTGTAGCCCTGGTGGAGTTGATCCAGGGGATTCGTCCCGTACTCGCTAAGTCTCCTACGACCGTCACGCCTCGCGCTGACGGCAGAGCAGAGCTGGACCTCCCAGAGTCGCACCTCGTGGCTAGGTTGGGTTGAGGGGATGCATATCCCGGGCTCTAGTCCTCCTATGACTATCATGGAGCGCAGTCTTATCACGCGGTATTACCCCTTCACCGGGTCGGGGATCTATATGTGGTTCTGGGAAGATTGGTCGCTTCCGGCCGGCTCGCACGTGGCGGGTGTCGGATCGTTCCACCTCAGTGAGCACGGCGCAGGTACCGTGCCACCGGGCTGACGAGTCCTTCGGCCCTTGGCGACTTCGCGTTCCCCTAATCACCTGTGGATCCCGGGTCCGTGACAGCTTGGTATCAGAGCTGAGCTGACCGTAGGAAGCCAATTGCAGGTGGTCGTTAGATAGGACTCGGCAATGTCGAGAAAACTATTTGCAGAAATTAAACCCTATGTTTAAAATTCATAAGTAGATTGCTTTTTATTCCTTACCCTTATCGCTCTTAGTCCCACATTTATCCAAATTACTCCATTTGTTTTACTTGCTTGTGGCTAACCTAAACCCTTTCCTTGTTTACTAGATGGATTCCTTTCAGTTGGTGCATGCTACCCATGCCTTGGATGTCGACGGGTTTCCGGAAGTACTTTTGTACATGCTTCGGGAACTCGGATTTCCCTATCTTCCGGAATACCTCGTACATAGGGCTGACCTAGGGTTTGGCCTGTACGAGTATTGGGTGCGCGTGTTCATTCACTCGCATGCACAGGACCCTCCCCACCAGCCATGCTTCTTCAATGGCTATGGAGCAGAATTGGAATCTATGGTCCAAGACGCAGCGTATTCGGCCGTATGCCATCTTCGACATGAGCTTCCAGGTCTCGTTGGGGGTCCCTTCACCTACTTTCCGTCGCGGACTCCCATGGAGGATGTGGCGCCATCTGAAGACTTCACCCAGGAGAGCAACGCGGCACTAGCCCATTTGGGTCGCCTCGTCCGATCTCTGGACGTGGCATATCGTGCCCGTGGATTTGAGGTGAGGCGGTACTGCCATCGCCTCATCACTTCTCTTGAACTTGCTCATCACCAACGGAGGGACTTTGCTGCACCCCCTCATTTCTGGACCGGGGAGGGAACCTACTCGGTCTATGAAGGAGGTCCATGGGTGCACCACTATCCCTCAGTGGGCGGAATGGAGATTGGTTTCCCACCTGAATTATTGCGTTCACAAATGTTGGTGGGCAGCGTGCGTCGTATTCCCTCTGTGATCCCTCAGTTGGGACACAATATCCCTTTATTCCACTCTTTGGTTCCTCTCCCCACTGAGTTGGAGGCTTATGAGATCAGTCGTCGTAATGAGGGAGCTCCATATAGTCCTTAGTAGTGTTGACCAGATTTTAAGTGTCAAGTTGAAGGTCTTATCATGGATTGTAAACTGAACCAAATTTTAGGTCTGAAATATCTTTTGGAGACTTGTAATTGGGTATCCATGGCTGCAATTTTGGAACATTACCCGTTTATTTCACCAGAGGGTGATCTAAACCGCAGCCCTTGTATGAACCCATTGATCGTATTAATGCATTCGTGTCTTAGCGTCAACCTTTCTTGCAATTGTTTTGCGCCTCATTTTCTCGTGGAAGTGTGTACGAAACGATGTGCCATATCCTTGGTTACCTGGTTATACCCTTGTGGAAATATCCTTGATCTCCCAAGTGCCCGACTTCTTTGTTTCATCCGGTGCCTTTTTACTCCAGCAGCATGGCATCTGGAACCCGTGGAGCCGCTCGCGGGCGTCGTGAGCGTGAAGAAGGAGAAGTGCCACCCCCTCCCCAGCAGCCCAGCACCGCCGATCTCTTGGTCACCCAGAACCGGATCCTAGAGCAGATAGTGCGCAATCAAGAGTAGATATTGCGTAACCAAGGCACAGGAGGTGGTCAAGGCAGAGGCAGTCTGTCTGACTTTCAGAGAACTCAACCAGCAACCTTTGACCGAGCTGATGACCCGCTAGAGGCGGATAATTGGATCCGCACGATTGAAAGGAAGCTTCAACTAGCTCGATGTACGGAAGACGACAAGGTCAACTTCGCCTCCCACTACCTCGAAGGCGCTGCCGCAGATTGGTGGGAGAATTTCCTAGCTATCCAAGCCCCCGGTCATGTGGTCACATGGGCCGAGTTCCGAACCGGCTTCCGTAATTTCCACATCCCTGCCGGTATCATGGCTTTGAAGAAGGAAGAGTTCCGAGACCTTCGTCAAGGCAAGAAGCCCATCATGGAGTTTCTCCGTGAGTTCAACCATTTGGCACGGTATGCACCGCGTGAAGTATCCACAGACGAAGATAGGGTGGAAAAGTTTATGGGCAAATTGAACGAGGAGATGCAGGCTAAGCTCACCACAGTGGATGTGCGCAACTTTCAGCATCTCGTGGATAAAGCCATCAAGGTGGAGGCCAAAGAATCAGCCCTCAGCCAGACCCGCAAGCGCGAGAGAGAGTTGCTGAAATCTGCTGGGAGCGGTTCGCAGAAACCACGGGTGTGGCAGCTACTATCACCCCGTCCCAGTGGACCACCCCCTCAGAGTCCACAAGGCCTCGCCCCTCGTCCATTTCAGCAAGGCTTTCAGTCTCGTCCCCAAGGAAGGCAGTTGCAACCCGTTAAGGATTTGAGCAAGGTGAAATGCTACAAATGCGGAATTATGGGGCACTATGCAAATCGTTGCTATCTTCCGCGCAGACAAGCCCGATGAGTCAGTGGAGGACCTCAAGCTAAGGAACCAGCCCCTAATAGAGCTCAAGCCGCCAGCCGTGGCCAGGTGAACCACGTCACCGCCGAAGAAGCACAGGATACACCGGAGGAAGTGTGGGGTACGCTCCCTGTTAACTTAACTTCCGCCACCGTCCTTTCGATTCCAGAGCATCCCGTCCCTTTGCATTAAGCTAGCAAGCACGTGGTAACTAGGTCCCATTCCTAGCCTTGCCTTATTCTCTCTTAGTTGCAATCCCCGATCCGGAGTTGAGAACCAATCTAGTTAGTAAGGGGGGTTAAGATGGAAGTTGATAGAGGATTATTATTAACCGATGTGATGGTACCTGGATCAGACCCGAGGGCATTCCAAGGCGGGGGAAACCTTGCCCCCCCTCTTTTCGCGTTCCTCCACCTCATGGATCCCCTATCCATGGGTAATCTGATCATTTAGTGGTCATCCCTACGCGTCACGTCCTCACCCGTCCCAAGCCTGAACCAGAGAGCGAAAACCCTTAAGTATGGTGCCCGAAGGACTCTGTCGTCTCCTAATCCCCACCACCCAGTTAATTACAAGAGTATTTATCTTCTTGTTTTTACTGAGAAAAATACAACAAAGATTCTAGAGAATCTAGCTTAACAGCCAAATCAAGAATATTTCGCATCATAATTTACCCTAAACCCCATACGAAGAATGGTATAGAGAAAGCGGAGGTAAGGAGGTTGAACGAACAATCTAATAGAGGAGAGAGATAAACAGTAGAAGAAAGGGATAGATACACCTAATAGCACCAATCCGTCGGTGCAGTGGCAAGTTTCGAGGACTACAGAGACACAGCCCACCCATTAAGGTTGCCATCTACGTTATCCTAGCTACCCAAGGTCTTTCTGATACCCTAGCTGGAACCTGGAAAGCCTCACAGGTGCCCCAATCCTACTCCTGATCCCCCCAAGTAATCATAAACAGATACTTCGATTGTTTCGAAGCCACTACCCTCGCTATCCTCGTCAGCCTGGTTGGAACAGACATAGCTGGTCGTCATGTCCCTTCTCACTCAAACCAACGATCTTGAATTCTGAATTTGCAGGACTGACAAGGTCCTTACACTCTTACTCTCCCAGAATACGGTTATTATTGAAAATAATAACTTGATCTGGTTTTCTCTTTTCAGAACTGGTGTAGAAGTCAAATAGTAATCCCACGCCTTGTCATCAGCAACGCAAGGACCTAATCTCCCATGAACCACCTGGCTCCCTGCTATCCATCTATTCTGGTAGCATCAAGGTGTACCAAAACCTTCATTGTCATCGTGATGGACCCAAATGGAGCGAGACTCTGCCCGGTTTGTTACAAAATGCGACTTAGGTCACCTCGTCAAGTTTGAGCATCAGAGACCAGCCAATGCGTCATAACCCCTCATTGACCCCAAGATGGAATAATTGCAGGAAGACCTCTCTTATAGGGAACACCCAAATTGCATCCTCGATCAGATGGAGCAACCACACTGAAGATGAAGCTAAGTGGGAAACTTGAAGATTGGCTCAGGACTGAGCTCCCATCTTTGTTTGCCGAACGTTAGAGATCTCGGGTCGAGATCTTTTTAAGGGGGGTAGCTTTTGTAATACCCAGACTCGACAATTAGGGTTACCCTCGCATTCATGCATACATGTCATTACATTCATGCATGTAAACCCTACATTACACACATACCTTATTTAAACTAAAATACAATAAAAAGAAACTTTATAGAATATGTACATATCTCATCCCCGATGGATAAAGTTGCAAACACCAATCAACTTATTTGAAGTATCGAACTTCGATAATAGCATTCGCAAGTGGAAGTGATCAGTGACCCCGTCGATGAATCACCCCACACGAACCTCTCCTCTCTTCTTCCCGGACTCCTTACCCCGAGCCCTCCTGCATCGTCACTTAAACCTAGGGTTAGAAAGCAATTGGGAGAAGAAGGGATAAATCGTAATATGTCGACGAGGTCAAGCCCCTGTGTATGAAAAGTTGCAAAACCACATTGTTTAGCCTCAATTTTGTAAAACCTTAGTCCCACTTAGATATTAGAAAGTTCGAAGGACCGCAAGACCTAGTTGCAACGCAAACTCCGAATTAGGTCAAGAAGTGAAATGGAGTTAAAGAATAGGTCAACCGAACCCAGGCTAATTCAAAGTGGCATAGTGGGCCCCACATGCCCTCTTAACACACTCTGGAGAGACTTCAAAATTCTTAGAAGCCCCAAAGGACCCCAATCGCAATTCTAAATTAAATCTAGGTCAAAAGTCGAATTGAACTGGAACCTAGGGCAAGCTAGCCCCAAATCACTCCAAACTTCTACAGTAGGTCCCATAAATCCTTTGGAATCCCCTGCCAAAATTTCATAATTTTTGGAGTAGTTCTGACACATAAAATATCGCACACACAAACCCCCAAATCAAGCCCTAATTTGAATTTGAACACAACCATAGGTCAAACCTTGCCCAATTTGATTCAAATTCTTCCAGTAGCTCTCAAATAATATTCTAAAGCCCCTGTGAAAATTTCAAGTGATTTGGAATTAGTTGGACACATAAAATAATAAAGGGGATAGCACTGGAGATAAGGAAAAAGAAAAAGACAAAGAAATAAAGAAAAAGGCAGACAGGCCGAGGCCTAATGGGCCGCCTCGGCCGGCCCATTTAACCCCACCGGCCTCCGAACCCGCCTCCTTCCCCTCCTTTCCGCCTTCTCCAAGGGAAGGCGCCCCCGAGCGCATGCCGCCTCCTCTCACCTCTTTCCCGTAGCGTGGGGCCCGCCTGTCGGCACCCCACGGCCACGTCGCCGCCGCCCGTTCGCCGGGGCGGGCGGTGCCCCGCTCCGATCGCCCTCCCGACCAGCGCGCCGCCCCATTTAAAGCCCCTTCCGACAGCCCTTGCTCCCCCTCTGCCCGAAAACCCTAACCCCCTTCCTTTGCTTCTCCCGTGCCGAAGCCCCTCTGCGCCACCGTCGTTCTCGTCTCCGGCCAGGGGATTATTGCGTGTTAGGATTGCATTTCGTGATGGCAGAGGTGAGCGAACCACTAGTCCTGTGTAGCCCTGGTGGAGTCGATCCAGGGGATTCGTCCCGTACTTGCTAAGTCTCCTACGACCGTCACGCCTCGCGCTGACGGCAGAGCAGAGCTGGACCTCCCAGAGTCGCACCTCGTGGCTAGGTTGGGTTGAGGGGATGCATATCCCGGGCTCTAGTCCTCCTATGACTATCATGGAGCGCAGTCTTATCACGCGGTATTACCCCTTCACCGGGTCGGGGATCTATATGTGGTTCTGGGAAGATTGGTCGCTTCCGGCCGGCTCGCACGTGGCGGGTGTCGGATCGTTCCGCCTCAGTGAGCACGGCGCAGGTACCGTGCCACCGGGCTGACGAGTCCTTCGGCCCTTGGCGACTTCGCGTTCCCCTAATCACCTGTGAATCCCGGGTCCGTGACAGCACAATTCATCGATCTAAATGGATTGAAACCATTAGTTGCTATGATCAGCCTGATGTTGCGACTATCTGCAGCAAAATCTGGTTGTTTGGCATCAAAATCCTTCCAAGCCGGTGAATCTGCCGGATGCCTTAGTAGTCCATCTCTTGTACGTCCTTCGTCATGCCACCTGCAGTATATTGCACTCTTCGATGATATGAACAGCCGTTGAAGCCTCTTCTTTATTGGAAAATAGTGAAGAACCTTTCTTGGGACTTTGTGTACATGTTTTCCATCAGGTTTCTTCTTTTAGATTTCCAACGAGAGGTTTTGCATTTATGACAACTATCTGCATTTTCATGCTGCTTCCAAAACAAAATGCAGTCATTCTCACATGCATGAATGCTAACATAATCAAGCCTAAGATATTTTACCATTTTCTTAGCTTCGTGGAAGTTTTTAGGTAGTTTTGAACCTTCAGGGAAGGCCTCTTTTAGCAACTCTAGCAGAATATCAAAACTTTTATCACTCCAACCTCCAAGAGCTTTGGTGTGGAGTAATCTAACAATGAAGCGTAGCTTTGAGAAGGACTTGCACCCTAGATAAAGCTCTTCGGCTGCATCACCTACTAACTGCCGAAAAGCATCATTTGCATCCTGGTCACTTGGATCCTCCTCACCATTACTATCACTCAAACCCCCAAATTCATATGCCATATCTCTAATCATTTCAGCCATCTCATCAAACTCTTCTAAGTCACCCTCCTCCTCAACCTCATCAGCTTGAAGCTCATCGCCATCCCTATTACGTGCAAGAGGCGATGATGCCTCCCCAAGATATATCCATCTTCTGTACCCAATAACAAACCCATCACATACCAAGTGCTCATGGACAACACTAGCTTCATTCCAAGAACAATTCAAACACTTTCTACAAGGACATAATATTGTGTTCCCTCTTGCTGAATGGGTAAAAGCAAACTGTATAAACCCCTCTACCCCATCAATATATGTTTTTGTGTGCCTAGCCTCATCCATCCAACTCTTGTCCATTGCTAATAAGTAACCTAAATGCATCAATGCTTAAACCATATTTTAGACACACCACAAAAATAGACTAAATGCATCAACACTTAAAACATATTTCAGCCACACTAGAAAAATTACCTAAATGCATCAAAAATTAAAGCATATTTCAGCCACACCAGAAAAATAGCATGCAAACCAGTACCTGTCGGTATTCAGTTGGAGAAGAGTGCCTATTCCTAGTACAAGCTAAACTCCAAAGGAAGCACAATCCTCGAGCTTTCAGAACAGCTGAATTCAATTAGTCCGGCACATGCATCATAAATAGGAGCGGATTAGAGATAACTAAGAAAAGATATACATCCCTAAACAACACAAACAGGCTTGTGAGACACTATACTGTAACAGAGCTCATCAAGAAGCCACTTAATAAAATTATGAAAATCTTCCCTATTACAACAAAAAAAGCCCAAACAGATTCGACATCAAGTTTTCTCTTTTCAGAGCTAGATCTCGAAATAGCCATAGCCCAGTCGACCTCTTCCCAATTCATATATAGCACTATCAGTATATGCACATTTTATACTGATTAAGACACCTTGCGAGAATGATAAAAAGCAGGCCCCTTACATGACAGACAATCACGAATGTAGCTTTTCAACTTTCAAGGCCACCTGAGCAAACTATTTTTTTATTTTAGATGGACTGGTATACATTTGTTAGAATCATCAGTTAGAAGATTACATGATATAAATTAGGATGATAACATTGACAACATGCATTTACATTATACAGGAATACACTGGATTGTTAGCTTCGGCCATTATGGACTAGAACTTTACCATTGGGCTACGGATCATGATAATAGAGAAGCTTGTTGGTTCACACAAGAGATCTAGTTTTAAAGCCATATAACCAGATTGAAACCATTTTTTTTTAATTAGGACCTTTACATGGTGCAAATATGGAATTCCAGAAATTAAAATATGACCACCTGGCTCACTAATAGTTACAAGAGTAAAAAAATAGGCTTCTTATAAGAATTTGTTTGGACTTATACACCAATGTCCAAGATTGCGGATGGGGTGGAGACAACAGGGACGGGGTGAGGTAGAACGGGAATGCCGATGGCGGCGATGCCCATGAAAGGCGGAGGGGCTGGTGGGGGTGTGCTGCATGGGCGATGACACTAAGCTACGGCGCGGCAGCAGCTCTAGGGTTGGACTGGAGCTAGGGTAGGCATGCGTGCAGCGGGGGAGAGGATAGGATGAAGAGGGAGCGGGGATTACCGGAGATGGAGGAGAGGGTCAATCCTCGGCATTCTCCCGGCGGTGTGGTGGCCCTGTGGGGAAGGAAGCAGTGCGGCGGCACTATGGGGAGGAGGCAGCACAGCGCGGCGGCTGGATGGGGAGTCGGTGGTGTGGCGGCCGCTGTACGGGAGGAGGCTACACAACGGCGCTGTGGGGAGGAGGCAGAGCGGCAGGGAGGTAGGAGGCGGTGCGGCGGGCATGGGGAGGAGGCGGCGCTATAGGCCGGGAGGAGGACTTGCACTGGCACTGGGGTTGAGAGATTGATCGGGATGGATGGGGAATTGGGTTAGTGTTGTTGGGTTTTTTTTGAGACAGTATCGGGTTGGGGGTGAGGAATTGGCGGGCGAGCGGTAATATTTCCTGCGCGAATGTGAATAGCGCTGATCTTTTCGTCCTCCCGCCCTACGAAACCCACGGCAGGGAATATGCCCTGTATAACTCGTGCCGGCAGGCAAAGTGCCTCTGAAAGTAGACCAAATTCCCGGCACACAGGTGCTCCCATTTTTCTAGTTATCCAGGCAGATGACTTGCCCTTCAAAATCTTTACCGGCATTCTCCCGGCGGTGTGGTGGCCCTGTGGGGAAGGAAGCAGTGCGGCGGCACTATGGGGAGGAGGCAGCATAGCGCGGCGGCTGGATGGGGAGTCGGTGGTGTGGCGGCCGCTGTACGGGAGGAGGCTACACAACGGCGCTGTGGGGAGGAGGCAGAGCGGCAGGGAGGTAGGAGGTGGTGCGGCGGGCATGGGGAGGAGGCGGCGCTATAGGCCGGGAGGAGGACTTGCACTGGCACTGGGGTTGAGAGATTGATCGGGATGGATGGGGAATTGGGTTAGTGTTGTTGGGTTTTTTTTGAGACAGTATCGGGTTGGGGGTGAGGAATTGGCGGGGGAGCGGTAATATTTCCTGCGCGAATGTGAATAGCGCTGATCTTTTCGTCCTCCCGCCCTACGAAACCCACGGCAGGGAATATGCCCTGTA